>JAVGVS010000036.1:36156-227490 GCA_032718565.1 Distichodus sexfasciatus | reverse complement strand
TTTGATTGCAGTACCAGTTTTGACCACAATCTTGCATATAGCTCCTTTAAAGTGGCTCCTGGGATTCAAAGCCCAAATCTTATGATCTCCAACACAGGGTTTCCTTCACTTACATTATTAGGTGCAGTGTCTCAGAAGGCATTGCAACAAGCTGAGTCAAAATACTCCATGAGGTGGCGCTATAACAGATGAAAAAGTACTGATTTCTAAAAAAAAAAAAAAAGTACTGATTTCACTTTATTGCCTATATTATTATCTCTTCAGCCACGTGGTCAATCAGAGGGGATTTATGCATGACCTGCCATGTGAAGTGGGACCAGCATACCATAGAGTAATGCTGACATCATCACACCCACCAATTATACTATAAGGCTAATAATAATAATAATAATAATAATAATAATAATAATAATAATAATAAAATCAGGGCAATTAATCCATTATGCTTTTTAGGACTTAAGTCAGTTGTGGTTTTAGGTTGCCATTATTAAAACAAATCGTTTACTTAGCCACAAATGATTTTGGGAGTCTCATAATTTTTCATACACGAACATGACACCGCTTTAACACAGCGGCAGTGTTAAAACTCGACGCTGGGCGGCGCTGCGCACAGACTCCACCACTAGTTTGGACTCTGACAGGAACGAGGAAGTGTTCAAAGTAGTGCTCAAATTCGAATCGATTCTGATTCAAACTGTGAATAAACGGAATCGATTCCATGCGGTGATTTACTATATTCTCAATTTCAAGAACAAAGAAGCAAGTGTTGTACAACTAACAATACAGAATTGACAGAGCGAAAGACAAAAGCGATCTCGGTATAAAATCATAATCATTTAGTTCACATGCTTAATAACAGACACCAGAAGTGATTCAGTGAACTCTTCATCGACAATACATTGATTTTTGATTAAAAAGGGAACTGTACCTCATGTAGATCACAAATGAATGTCGGTACTTAATTGAAATTGAGAATGCATAGAAAAACACGTTTGTTTATTGTCGAAAATTAGAGTCGATTCCGTAGAGTCGAGTTACTTGAATCTGAAGAGTCAATTCTTTTTGGCTCGGCTTGCAGCTTTTGTTCAGTCACGTGAATGCGTCACTGCTGAAGCCGGTAAAGTCGGTAATCTCGTGTGTGATAAGTATAACCATTTACCAAAAGTAAACGATGTAGTTTTAAAACAGTTTAGATACTTTACTGTTGAACCACGTGACACTACCGTTTGGGATAGCTGGTCAGCTAATACTAACTACAGAATGACCAAAACAGGCAGCTTCCATCTGATTAGTTTCGGCTGTGGGCTCCACCTGTGTAAACTCCCCATTCATTACAGGACCGAAGAGTTATTTTGAACAGTTTGCTAAATATAACATTTCGGAATATTTCGTGCTAACATAGACTCTATTATCTTAAGGTTATGTGTGATGTCAGCCACTTTTATCTCATTTTGTGTCACCGGTTTACTTGAGTTGTTTGCTGGTTAGGAAAGTTGATCTCCGTATTGCCAAACAAACTTACAGTAAGATATAGAGAAAAACCAAGGGACAAAGGCTGCAGTTTCGCCATGTCCCGTTCAGAACGTTCTTGTGAAAGAGAGATGATCAGTAATAATTACGAAACTAATGGATGCGACACAGATGAGGATCGTGAGCCTCCAGCCGTGCCCGTAGTTCCTAAAATACTGTCGGTCAGGAGGAAGAAAGTGGTGCTTCACTTTGACCTCAACAACACCATCCTGGTGTCTGATGCCGTTACAAAACAGGGCACGGTGGCAGCTCTGGAATACTTTTTGTCCACTGTGACCTGGGGACGGATGACAAAAGGTGAGGTTAGAATCAGACCGCCAGAAACTGTTCACACATCAGTCTGATTTTTTCTGTCACACTTTATTATAACTAACTCAATAATTATCGCATGCATTGTAGGACAAATTCAACATGAGAAATGCAATCCCGTTTCCGTTCTAAGACTGTGCTTATAAGCCTAAAGTTTGAATTATATAAATGTAAAACTCAAGGTACTATACAATATTCTATGCTGTAAAACTAATTCAGCAGTGAAAAATACATTAGCATTAATGCCCCACCAAAATGGGGTTTTAAAGACTCTTTTACTATTTTGGCATTTAAAAAATTGTATAGAATTTTTATTCAGAAACACAACATATTCTAAGAGTTCAAAGTCGTTCTTACCAAGATAATGGTAAATGTTTTATTGCTCTAAATAGTACTTTCAACAAAATATAAAGTTTAAAATTTAAAATATAAACAATACATATGCTGGTGCTCCAACTTTAAATGTTACTATGAACTTTTGGAATTTATGTCTTAAATAGATGTAGATATTAATGTTGTTTGAGCCATTAGAAACTTAGATTCTAATATGTTTTTCAGTCTAAATTAAAGATTAATAGTGTCTTTAATGTATAGGTTTTTTGTTTTTCTTTATCTATTTTAAAATAACAAACTAATTGATTGTCAAAATTATGGTTACAGCCCCAGACCTCAGCCTTTGATTTAGCCTCAGCCTCATTTTTTAATTTTCATATAGTGTTGGTGAGAGCAACATTGCTGAATGACTTCTCTCTCTCTCGCTTGCACAGGAAAGTGGGAATGGATGTGCGATTCTCCGTCTCTTCTCCCTCCGAGTGAAGACGCTGTGACATACTACTCTCAGTTTGGCAGAGTAGCTGCCTTCACCACAGTCGGGCCGGGGAAGCGCTTCCGAAAAGTCCTTGAAGAGCACCTTGAACTAATGCGCTGGCCGTCTGACCAGCCTGTGGACAAGGAGCTCAGCGTGAGAGGAGAAGATGGTAAACTTTACCACTGGATCCTACCCTCCTTTTTCCAGATGCTGCAAGACCTGGCCTCAAAGGGGTTGGACTTTTCTGTCTGGTTCCGCACATTCGGCACAGACCTGCCCCGTGTGCTGATGGTTGTTCAACGGGCTCTAGAGCAAGGCTCCCATCCGCTTTTCCCTGATCTTCCAGCACTGAAGGTACATATTTAGTCTGCTTAGTCATTTTCAATCTTACTTCAGTAAGAAAAGTTCATTTAGAAATTAATATCTGCCCATGTAGTTGAATGTGAACACAGCAGCCGGACGGATCCGGTGCAGCGCTAAGGGTGCGGTTTTGACTCGTGGCGAAGAGCGGGTGTCTGCACAGGAAGGAGAGAGAAGTTGTTACCATTACCTGAGCTCTTCACATGGTCTTGGTGGATTCCAGGACCACTTTGACTGGTGAGGACCAACTCCAACATAACATGAAGGCCATCCATAGTCCCTGTTTTAAATAGGGAGGAAAAACCTAAAAGACACAGCAAACCAAAAAATGTGAATTTTTTTTTAAATGATCATGAATTTTAGCATCTTTTCTGATCTGTCAGGACCAGCAGTAGTCAGTGAAGATCTCCTTCCTAGTTAATCGATACATCAATTCAATGTTCCACAACCCATGATGCTTGAGCTCACAAATTAAATGTCAAATGATATTTTAGTTGCTTTTTATGATTTGATATGAATTGACAGAGGAAGTGATTGTGTTAAGTCAGCATGATATTTTCTCATATCAATTGCCGGCTTGTGAATTTAATTGTATTTACCAGACTTTGTGGGATTGGGAGGCCTCAAATCGTTGTACATTGAATCAATGTATCATGGTAATTTTTTACAATAGGTGGGCCAGAAACACATACTCCATTTTGGGTGGCAAACCACTGTGGATCGACCCCTTTGACTCCACAGTCCAGCACATCTTTATCGATGACAACATCAGACAAAATGATGAAGATACAATTGTTAATCCAAAGGTTTGTGAAGAAAGTCTTCCCTTTTCCTCTGTAAGTACTTACTTACGAGAATAAAGCACCTGTGTTTATAATCATTTGTGGGGTTTTTTTTAGGTCTTTTTGGATCCAGAAGGCTCACAGACACGAACCGCCTCTACTACAGAAATGTACGATCTGTGTCTGATACAAAATGACCTGCTTAAAGCTATCTCAGACCCCAGCTACTTTACCCAGCGCATCCAAATATGTATGGAGAACTATGAAAGGAACATGTAGCAAGGAACCTAGCTTTCTTGTATGCAAAAGCTCTGTATAAACATGCACTGTGGATTTAATATCTTAATGAGTAAAAATACCATCTAATAGTTCCACCACTGTAGATAATACCCTTATGATTAATGAGGTTCAACCATCGTGTGATTTATATTAATATATTGATTCTTTTTAAGTGTTGAATTGTGTGGTTATACATAACATGGGACGAAAGCATAACACATCAACCTGGTGATTAGATTTATGAAAAAGATTTAATGATGATATTCCAACTGTCTGTGCAATCAACAAAATCATCTGTTGACTGAGAATTATTCAAATTGATGAAGAAAAATATATTTGCTGTACAATCAATACAATTAAGAACATGATGTACATGATGTTCACTTGACAGTATTCTCAGGAATTATGAAGTCAGAATATTTATTTGTATTTTTGTAGGATTGTTAAGTTACATTTGACATCCTTTTTACTTGATATTTTTTCTTTGAAGGTGGATTCATACTAGTTATGGGAAATGTTATTCTTTCCTAAATGCATCTAGCATACGTTTTACATGGCATTGGTTTCTAGTTATTTAAAATATAAAGACAGGATTTTTAGGTAAGAAGTGTGTAAAATGATCATTTACACCTCTGGCTTAAGTAAACCAGTTTGCTTAGAAATCCTGCCTTAAAAAACCTCATTAGAAGGTTAGAGAAGAATGTATTTCCATTTGATATTCATTGTAACATTAGGAATTTGGTTTATGATGGAGAAATTTGCACACTGATCATATAAGAGTGTTTTATTCATGTATTTAATAACTAAGTGGGTCGAGAGTGAATGCAGAATATTTATCAACCATATTGTTTACTTCTGACTTTTTCCATTACATTGTTTAGAGATTTGAACCATGTTCAATCATTAAACTAGTTTGTCATTAAAGATTATTTTGCCTTTTCTGCTTTGAGATTTTACATTGCATTTGCATGGTCTGACGTTTATTCTGAGGTTCTGAAGTTGCTTGGTTTGTTCAGAGTTTCAATAAATTTATAATGTCATATTTTGAACCTTTTGTAATACTTTTTAAGACAGAAGCAAGACTTTAAAAAGTTTTTCGCTAAATCAAGGTTTAGTTTAGCTCATGATATGCAAAACACCCTTTCGTTATAATTTAATCACTGGAATGCTTAGGTTTGTGCAGATTTTTAATGGGGTTTTTTTTCAATTATATATTATATATATATTTATCAGACCTACCAAATGTATAGAAAGCTCAGATGAGATCGGTTATATATTAACCTTTTATTACCTGAACATATCTGTGCCTCTATTTTAATGTTTTGTAGAATGAATCGATTATAATTCGGTCACAATTAACAGTGCTGATGTAATCCACTTGACTTTGGTTTAAAGCTTAATAACTCGCCATTTTATTAGAAAACGATAAAGTTCAGTTTATGACCGAATTTTCGTTTCATCGTACAGATCTATTTTGAATATTTTAACCGGTGATTCTGTGTCGCAACTGAGCAATATTAAAGACGTAACTGTGAGATCTCGCGCCTGCGCATTTGTGGGCGTTTCATCCGGTCAAACCTGAGGGGCGCGAGCTTATGTTTCCATGGTAACGACCGTAAACAACAAATACGTGAAACAGCTAAAACGCTAAACTGTAACGGAACAACTTCTTTATAAGGAATTAGAGATTTTATTTCAGCTGATCTTCCCTCAAAAAATAGCTTTAACTTCTTCACAACTAGTGTTAGCAGATAGCTACTAAAACCAAACCTAGCATATAAATTAATTATTCATTATTACTTGGTCTGCTGTATTTTTAAAAAAACATTTTAAACAGCTATAAAGCATACAAAGAATGTCAGATTTGGAGGAGGAGGAAGAAATTGTCGAAGATTCTGAGAGGTTGGAGGAGACGGAAGATGTTCAAGAGGATACAGAACAAGAGGA
Source organism: Distichodus sexfasciatus (assembly GCA_032718565.1). Lineage (NCBI taxonomy): Eukaryota > Metazoa > Chordata > Actinopteri > Characiformes > Distichodontidae > Distichodus > Distichodus sexfasciatus. The sequence goes on along the minus strand of JAVGVS010000036.1, from coordinate 221,475 downwards.
TCAGGTTAATTTTAGCTGACTCACATCCATAATTATCATTCATTAAATGAATTAAATAGAGTCGAACTGGCTTCAATAATTATTCTTACACGTGTTAATATCCTTTACTACTTTGTTATTGTTCTTGTAAAAAAAAAATGGAATAATTAAATGGTATTAATAGTTTTTGTTGGACCCTGCTTGTTAACTTAGAATAAATTAAGGCAGGAACCATACAATTCTGATCAATTTTAGTGGAAACCAGTAGGACAGTTTCGTCTGATCATTAGGTGATTTCTAATCTTCCCCCAGTAGAATATTTTCTCCTTTTCAAATCTGAATTTAGATTATTCCACCTTATTTTAACTCATCCTTTTTCCCTCTTCATTGACACAGGACATTATAGCCCAGGGCCTGTCGTTACTGTGTCGCACAGGAAATGGGCTTGGCCATGCATTTGTCAAACTTGAACTCAAAAACAGGTATTTGGGAGTGTATGGATTTGGTGGGAAAATGGATATCATAATTGAGGGAGAGAAAGGAATTTTCCATCTTTGTGTCAAGTTTTGTCCAATTTACTTATGACTAGTTGTAAACATGTCTCCATTTTTCAATCTTAACCAGGAACCTGACAGAGATCACCCAGCTGAGTTCCTTCATTCATCTGCGTTTTTTGGACATCTCCTCCAATCACTTGGTAGACCTTTCTCCACTGGCTTCCTTAACTCATCTACTTTGGCTAAAGGCAGATGGAAATCAGATTCAGGAGTTTAAAGGTCAGCCTCTGGGCGAACTCCCCTACCTGCAGTGGCTGAGCCTAGCCAACAATCTTCTGCATGATATGGAAGGGCTTGAAGGCCAGTCCTTGGAAAGGCTTATTCTGAATGGTAAGTACCACTCTCTGACATGATTTAGAACACTCATTGTATTGATAGTTTCAGCTGAAGCAGACTGCAGCTGTGATGAGAAGTACTTATGCAATAGCTAGTCTCTGGATTGTCCCCAAAATCTCTTGAACATCTCTTTACATTTCAGGTAATAGGTTTCACAAAGTGTCTGGCCTTGACTATCAAAAGCTGCCCAATTTGATCACCCTGGAGCTCAGAGGAAACTCTTTAGAGAGTACAGAAGGAATTATTCTTCCCAACCTACGTCATCTTTACTTAGTAAGATGATTATTTGTGACATTTGGTAATAATGTATTATGTTGTTAGATACATGTGCACTCTAACTGAAACCTTCTTCCCTACTATCTAGTCCCAAAATAGAATCAAACACTTAGAAGGCCTGGATAAATTGGAGCGGCTAACAACCCTTCATCTCAGAGACAACCAGATAGAGACACTAGATGGATTAAGTCCCCGTATGAAATCTCTGCTGTACTTCAATATCAGGTATATAAAAATCCCTGCATTGCAGTACAGAGCCTGAAAATGTGTTTAAATGTGTCATGTGAAATTGTTTATGTGTGTGAATTATCTCTCTAAAAGTGACATCAGGTTTTCCCCCATGCAAATAGTTGCTCACATTTCAATGTATTTTTTAAAAGTTTTACTTTGTGGCCTCAACATGCCAAATTAGCTAATACTTAATAGAAATGCAAGTGTCAATCAATCAATCAATCAATCAATCAGTCAATCAATCTCCATCTATCTATGTCTTCTCTCTCTTGTTAAGAGGCAACTTGGTATCTACTCCACAAGGCTTACAAGGGATAAAGGCTGTGGCTCACACACTTCAGGTCCTCGTGTTGGTAGATAATCCTTTGTCTGAAACGGAGGACTACAGGCACTGTGTTCTCACACACGCCCCGTTTCTTGAAAGAATAGACAAAGAGCCTGTCACAGCTGAGGAGAGGTTGGAGGCCAAGGATGCAATCAAGGTATTAATCTTTTTTACTTTAGACAGCTGTAAATAACTCATACATGTCTACTAAACTCTACTAAAACATATTTCAAGACACCAATGACTCAGCATCCACTAAAAGAAGGGTGCATATGTTTAGGGTATGTTTCATGATGTTGCAGTAATTAACAGACATAAGAAGCATATACAAATATATAGAATATATTAAATAGATAATAAATAAGGAATTAACGCAAAATGAAACCATTTTTTTTCTACTTAACATTGTTTCCAAGGAACTTAAGGCCTCCAATGAGGAAGAAGCCAGTTAAATGGAGCCGTGGATGACAACGCTACAATAACTGATGGCAGTATTGCATAAAGAACAAATGAACGCTTTTGGTGATTAGTTTTTAAGGAGTGTTAACATTTGTTAATTAGGCATTATGTTGATATACTGATGTGCCACTCATCTGTAATTTCTAGTAAAACAACTATTTTGTCATTCACATCTTTTTTTGTCACTTGTCCTTCATTGTTAGCTAAATTCACAACTAATCTAAATATGAACCTTGAGTTGTTTTTTTAAAGCAGAGTGCACTTTATTTTCCATGAATAGCAGTTTCAAGTACACAAATAAAACGCCAGGTCCAAACCTCCAACATAGGTGAGCATTTAGCAGGGAAATAAGTATTTAATTTGTGTGAAAATCATGATTTAAATGATCAGAAACCTGTACAGTATAGAGAAAAATAAACAGTGAAATAGTTAAGATTCTTGGAACAGTTTGTGTAGTTCTTAATAAACCCTCATCTGAGATCAGCAGTCTTAGCTTGCAAGGTTTTCACAAGGTAGAATGAGAGAGCAAAATTTGTCTCCTCCTCACTGACCTCATACGGCCATTTCTTTCCGTTCCCATTAAAGGCACATACACAAGCAATACGTCTCAACAGCTCAAAATGCCGAAATGTATTCTTTAGTCCACATTACTTTCCAATAGTACCTTACACTATACTTTCCCTTGTCATTTGTTGAGTTTGGGAGAAACAATTCACCATTGCCGTTTCCTTATTGCGTGACATTCCTTATCAGCCATAAAGTAAATTTCCTATTTAAATGACTAATCTATAACTAAGCTTAGCATTCGATTAATTTTCTCTCTTCTGCTTAAACTCAGGAGTGTACCGTTTAGCGTTGTCATTGCGTGTTCTATGCCAAAATCCACAACGGTTTTGAGGGGTCGCGCCCCTTTAAATGGCGCGTCGTGGCTCTAGTCAGGCAACCTCAGTCATGGGCAGCGTCCCAAAATGCACACTACCGTACTACATAGTATGTGTGGATATTTGCATCACAATGACTCTATTGTGAGGAAGGGTAGAACGCTGGGAAGCAATTTCTCACACAGCCGTTGCGTCTTGCTATATCTTTCCCTACCAATCAGAAGTCTCCGTGGGCGGAGTCACCATCAAAGCTCCCTTAAAGGCTTCTGCGTGAGCACGCAGCGTGTCTTCGTTCAGGGTTGCTGAAGGAGTATCGAATTAGATTAGATTATATAACAAATTAAAACATCTTAAGACATGGAAAACTACCACAAGCCCGATGAGAAAACTCTCCAGGCCCTGAGAGACATTGCCAACAAGCTCAGGATTCTCTCTATTAAGGCAACATGCGCCTCAAATTCCGGGTAAGTTTTAGGCGCTTAGGAGCTAACACGCGACGGGTTTTTCGCGCGCTGAAACCTGTCAGTCTGCTTTGCGTCAGAGTTTGGGTTACGCGTGTTGGGTTACGAGCTAACCAGGTGCTGTTTGAACGCAGTTTACTGTCACCTCTAGCCCGCTCTACACTTAACTATAAGCAAAATAAAAAGCTAGACGAAGAAAGCGGGTTAGCTTGCATTATGCCGTTTGTAGCTGAGACAATCCTGAATGCATATTAGCCGGCCCTAACCCAACACGGCCCTCCACGCGGTGGGATGAAAATTGGCTTATCGCCTATAATTAGCTAACTGAGCCACGTGAGGAGCCACGTTATGGAGAGTCTGGTGAAATAACGTCAAACACACTGGAGCTTTCGGTGCAAATAAGTTGCAGAATTCGTGCACTGATTAAGTCAGTTTAAGTTAAATGTGTATCACTCGACGGTATCACGTGCTGAAGTAAAAGTCTCGTGTTTGCCTTTTGGAGCGGATTCGCTCGGTTAATATTGTCTGTTATACATATAACAGAAGTTTGTATTGAATATTTAATGTAAAACTAATTCCACAGCATCTGATTTTGTCATACGTTTAGACGTTTGGACATACATTTTTCGCAGTACTACGTGCAGTTAGGTGCATAACACGATGACTCGTATATATGAAATCGTATTGAGAAATAAACCATTAAATACTAGCCGAAACGCAGTATGGTGTGCGTACAAACTAATAAATAATGCTGACACAGGACAGAGATGAACAGGAAAAATAGACGTGCAAACCTTAGTTTGGTGCAATCTCTTGTGCCATTAACATACATTTTGCACCAACGCACTTAACAAATGCCAGCTATAAAAACATAGCTAAATGTAAATAGTACTGGGAAATTAACAATTAAATACTGTCTAAAACGCAGTATTGTTTTCATTCAAATGTATAATCTTGGCTGACACAATAGATAGATAGATTAATATAAAGAGATCCACTTATGAAAGTGGTGTAAAACAGACCTTTTTGTGTAATCACTTGTGATATTGATCATCGCTTTACCATTGACTGGTAAAGGTCAGCCACAGTCTGGATTAAAAGTAATGAATGGTGTTATCATATATAACGTTTATACAATGTGCAATCTAGTATTCATTGAGTATGGTTAAAATCCACACTACTGTAATCTGTAAGACTTTTCTGTAAAAAGCACTTCCTTATTTGATTTTGTTTCCTTATTCTTTGTGTAATGGACAATGCAGTTTTTCATGAGTGAAGTAAGCGTGTTGCAACCTGATTGCATTTCCTCATGTCACCTATAAAGAAGTAGTAGGATAGTACTTGGATGACTTTCCTCTTAAAAATACTGTTGCTTAGCACACCTGTGGTGTTTTCATTCCTTGTTCCCTTTGTCTTTCAGCTTTATAAAGCTCTGTAGGACTCTGTATGCTGTAAATGATGGTAATTCATCAGTGAGATGTTATGTAGTTCAGAGATTGGAATGTGTAACGAAATAACAAGAAAATGCATGTGGTGTGTGGGGGGGTACTTGAGCAATAACCTTTTTTGGATGTGACCACTGACTGATTTGCACGGTTTGTTTCAAAACTCTTCTGACTTTAGAAATCATGTGGCTTCCTTCTGTGTCTTTTGTAATGTGCAAACAAAATGTTCATGTACAACGTTCATGTATGCTCAGGCTGTTTTTCAGGTTGAATTTCAAGGTATTCTAATGTGGCTAAGAGTGCTGGTATGGTGTGGCATGGAGGCAGCAATATAATTTTTAGAAGTATTTCCATTATCTTTTGCTTATTTATATTCAAATGCATCTTATGTATTGAATTTTGTTTTGATGTGTGAGAATGACCTTTGCAAAATGGGACAGATCATCTCAGCCTACCCTTCATACAATTAAAGAGCTCAGATAGTCACATGATATTTATCCTTCCCTGTCCAACTGAATTGCCCATGTCTAAGCATCTGTTATTACTTCTAGATCCTCAAAAAAGTCACTATGAAATAAACTAAAAACTAAAAACCCTTCCATTCCTTGCCAGCATCATGTATACAACACCTTCAACCTCTGCAGACTTTTTTCCTGTCTTCCTCTTTTCACATCCTCTACTGTTCTTGAAAGTACAGAGTTGTTTAGGAGACTTGATTTGTGGCCATTTTAACTTCATGCCGAGGTATATTCCTGTTATGAAAATAAGCCTTGACTCACCTATTGCTTGCAGTAACATTATTTATCTAATAAGAATACCTTTAATATGAGGGCAAAATAAATGAGAGATATTCTACATAACACACCTAGAATACAATTGTTTTCAAATATCCTACTAATTAATATCTGGACTTTACAGTTCATTGATAACCTGCATGTGTGTTTGATGTCTAATATATAGCATTGTTTGAACCGACGGGTTAATATATCATTGGCTGTTTGCTGACCATTGCAGACACCCAACTTCTTGCTGCAGCGCTGCTGAACTCATGTCGGTGCTCTTCTTCCACACCATGCGCTACAAAGCTAGTGATCCTCGCAATGCCAGCAATGACCGCTTTGTCATGTCTAAGGTAGGCCTCAGACTCATTGCAGGTGTTTTAAATCTTGTTAGTGAGTTTTGAAACAATGGTGGAAATGTCAAACATTGCATTTTAAACCATGTTTTCACAATATGGTTATGTAATTTTGTAAGATGCCTAATGTAATTATTTTCCTTTATGTCAGGGCCACGCTGCTCCCATCCTCTATTCTGCTTGGGTAGAGGCTGGTTTTGTGAAGGAGGCCGACCTGCTCAACTTGCGCAAGATTGACTGCGATCTTGAGGGCCACCCTACACCTGTGAGCACCCGTGTTTTCTGCACTCTAAAATAGGGATAGACTATGTTAAGATGGAACTACCATTTAGATTTTTCAGCTACTTCAGTCTATAGGTAAAAACAACGGAAATGCTACTGTGTTGTTGCCTATCTAATGTTATTCAGGCTATGAATGTGAAGCAGAGACTTTGTGATGTCTTAGTCTCTTTCACATGTCTTTTAAAACTTGAGGACTTTAGTGGTCTGCATTGCAAGATTGTTTAAAGTGTCTGCCTCTGATGTCTTGCACTCTTTCCCCTCTAGAAATTAGCTTTTGTGGATGTGGCCACAGGCTCGTTGGGTCAGGGTCTGGGAGCTGCCTGCGGGATGGCCTACACAGGAAAGCACTTCGACAAGGCCAGGTACGGACTAATTAGAATTTGTAGCTTTACTTGTGCTTCTGTCAAATAATAGAATGGTAAATTAACACCACAGTCTTCACTCTGTTCAGCTACCGTGTGTACTGTCTGCTGGGAGATGGGGAGTGTTCCGAGGGAGCCGTGTGGGAGGCCATGGCCTTTGCGTCCCATTATGGCCTGGACAATTTGGTGGCCATCCTTGATGTCAACCGTCTTGGCCAGAGCGAGGCTGCTCCATTGAAGCATGATGTGACCACATTCCAAGAGCGCTGCAAAGCTTTCGGGTGAGACTTGTGCACATTTTCTCTTTGAGGACCAGGGTCATTAAAATATATATACTTTTTCTTATATATTATTTGCATGTGCTTGAGACATTTGTGATGTGCACACGTTTTTGTTCTCATGCTTTTACCTTCCAAAGGACATCTGGTCCTCAAAATAGCCTTAAACCACACTCCCACTTACACACTGTATCTCTCATCTCTTCTTTTTCTCGAATTCCTTCTATTTTTTTCTGGGTTAAACATCCTAATTCACATCCTCCAACACAGCATTATGTTCCACTTTACTTTGATGATGTGAACACATTTACAGCTCATTTGGAACTGGTACAATTTTCATGCCCTTAGCAAATGATGCACGTGACTATTTCTGTCCTCAGCTGGAACACCTACGTTGTTGATGGTCATGATGTTGAGGAGCTTTGTAAGGCCCTCTGGCATGCAGAGCACTTTAAAGGGAAACCTACCGCCATTGTGGCCAAAACCTACAAGGGCAAAGGTCTCCAAGGTGAATCAATCAGGATTTATTTTGGTGAAGACTTATCTTCCCTACATGGGATAAGTGCCCTTATCAGCTCAACCTTAACAGTTGCATTGTGCTCCTGGCTTTAGACATTGAGGACCAGGATAACTGGCACGGTAAACCCATCCCCAAAGACCGTGTGGAGGCACTGCTTACTGAACTCCAGAACCGGATCCATGCGCCCAACAAGCCCCTGCAACCTAAACCACCCACTGATGATGCAGCTGCTGTGGACCACAGCCCCATTCACCTCCTCTCTCCCCCAGATTACAAGATTGGTGACAAGGTGAGCATTTTACTGACAGTTGGTAAGAAATAGTGATTCACTTTTGATTTGCAAAATAAGTTTTTAAAATCTTTTTGGTCTTGCTCAGATGTCTACTAGGAAAGCATATGGGCTGGCCCTGAAGAAGATGGGTGATGCGAGTCCTCGGGTTGTGGCTATGGATGGAGACACCAAAAACTCAACCTTCACGGACATCTTCAGGAAAGCCCACCCTGATCGCTATGTGGAGTGCTTCATTGCTGAACAGAACATGGTGTGTGTGCTTTAAACATAACAGCTTGTCTTAACTTAGCTTGTCTTAACTGTCTTACTGACAGTGTTCAGTATCATCTGTTTGATTTACAGTACAACAGAAGTGGTTCTGAAATTGTGTTTATGGAACACTTGTGATCAAAGGGTGTGGAGGTTTATTAACACTGATTGTTCACTAGAAGTCTGACCTCACCGCGCTGAACTGCAATCAGTTTCAAGTCTAATCTGGCCATTCACTCATTGCTCTCTCCTTATCAGTCAGACTTAAACGATGTTCAGTTATGGCAACTACGCCCAGACTGTCTTTTTGATTAACTCATCACAAATCCACTGAGTGACAGCATGTACTCATCTAGTGCGTTCTTAAAGATAAGTTTGTATTGTTAAAGTGAATAGATTCAGTTATAAATCATGTCTCTAACTTCCTTTTTCTGCCGTGTAGGTGAGTGTGGCAATTGGCTGTGCCACCCGTGAACGCACTGTCGCTTTTGCCAGCACGTTTGCTGCCTTCCTATCTCGTGCTTATGACCAGATCCGCATGGCAGCCATTTCCCAATCTAATGTCAACCTGGTCGGCTCCCACTGCGGCATCTCCATTGGTAAGATCCTGCTTGTCCTTGACGTGTAATAGTCCGCGATGTACACTAGCAATGCTTCAAACTAAGTTACACCTGTATGTTATGCCCAGGTGAGGATGGGCCCTCTCAGATGGCTTTGGAGGACCTCGCCATGTTCCGTGCAGTCCCAACATGCACTGTGTTCTACCCCAGTGATGGTGTGTCCACAGAGAGGGCTGTGGAGTTGGCAGCAAATACTAAGGTACTGAACATTTGTTACATTGCTTACCTGATATGGTCTGCTACATTTACACAGATCAGTCTTTGTTACATAATCTTCTGCTAAACATCAAGAAAACAAAAGGCTTTGTGTAGTGTTTGCCCCTCCCAGCACACACTTTTTCATTTCAGGGCTCATATCAGACTTACACACAACATGAGATAAGAGACCTAACTAATTAATATTGCACCCCTTTTCAGGGGATCTGTTTCATCCGAACCAGCCGACCAGACACAGCTGTCCTCTATGATCCTGAAGAGAAATTTGAAGTCGGCAAAGCCAAGGTAAGATTCCGATTAGACTAGTTCTGGCTTCTTGCGCTGTGGTTCGTGCTGCTTGTCATTGGAGTAAAATATGGCGTGTAGTAATTTAACAGAAGAATGTGAGTGAGGCACCTAGTATGCAACTGATATCTAGCCGTACAGTATTTCACTTGGATGTAAACTCGCCTTCTGTCCACTAGGTGGTGCGAGAGTCAAGCAGTGACCATGTGACCGTGATCGGAGCTGGAGTTACACTGCATGAGGCTCTTGCTGCCTATGAGGAACTGGCCAAAGAAGGTTAGAGCCCCACCTCCTGACCAAAGCTGGAACTGTGTTGCTACAGCAAAACCAAATACCCAACCTGTAGTGCTGCCTGCACCCAGCTGTTAAGGTTTAATCCCAATATTAACATCACCTTGTAGGTGTGAAGATCCGTGTGATTGACCCATTCACCATTAAGCCCCTGGATGCTGGCACAATTGTAGCCAGTGCCCGTGCCACTGGAGGGCGAGTGATTACAGTGGAGGATCACTACAAAGAGGGTAAGGCAGAAGTAACAGAACTGTGTTTCTAGACTTGAAATTAAGTTCAGGAATCAGACCATTTCTTCTCAATTCTGTCTGCTTTTTTTCTGCTGTGTAGGTGGTTTGGGTGAGGCTGTTCTGACAGCAGTGGCAGAAGAGCCAAGCATTGTGGTCCATCAGCTGGCAGTGAGCCGGGTCCCCCAGAGTGGCAAACCCAATGAGCTTCTGGACATGTTTGGCATCAATGCCAAGTCCATAGTGGCTGCAGTCAGACGCACTTTTGCCAACTAAATCCTTGTAGCCTTGACACACATCTTAACACCTAGAGCTCAATTGCTTCTGGTATGTAATGAGTCTTCCCCCACCCTAGCTGGTACGTTGTAATAGTGAACAAAGTCTTATTCTCATCACTCTATACTGCTGTTCATTTTACCTTACCCAAGGTAGCAGCAGCTGTAGAAAGGTTTTGAACGAAACAAAGAATGTCCCTCTGAACACGTTCATTGACTGCACATGCGCAGTCATTTGAGAAGAATTGCGGTGTTCTAACACAGTATTTAGGCCTGGCCCCATTGGCATTTCACTTCAAACCATTCCTCTCACACCTAATTTCACTCACCAAAGCTTGTGTGATTAAATTATGTCTATCTGTGTACCTGTGTACCGAATGCGTCTTGCAAAGTGAGGTCATGTGTAAGTTTGGCTGATGGCATTTCTGTGCTTGTCTGTAAGCTACTAAATGCTGCAGAATTGATTTCGCTGCAGCTGATCTTTTGATCCGTTGAGGTTACCTGTTCATACGTTGTTAAAGAACCTCAGATGGTTGTTCATTTAAACTGCTGTTTGGTTTGCACTGCCTTTAACATATTGTAATAAACTGAGCTGTTCACATACTGTCTGTTTAATTTGATTTGGATTATGGGTGTAGTTATTTAATCTTATATGGCAGAAACTCCAAAGTGACTCTTTTTTCCTGTTACATATATGGCTTTGTGTTATGTCTTGCATGGGATCCCAAAGGTACTTTTGGGTTCTGCCAGTATTTAAGCTAAAACTTTTACAGTTTAACAAGTTTTCATTCACTCAGACCACTGCATTTCTATCACTCCTTTTTAATTCTCGTGCCAAATTAAGCATATGTTCTAGTAGTTGTATGTTTGACTTGCCATCACATATTTGTCTAATGCCCTGTAATTAGTCTTAAATAATTAAGAAGATTAGTAAATATTAAAATTTTTATTTGCCAAGATTTTCATGAATTGTAACAGTACAGCTACAGAAAGTGTTTGTGACAACAGTGTTTTCTAAGAACCAATATATTCTAGGTAGTAAAGCAGATTATTTACATGACTTTCTAGAACAATTCTCTCAAACCATTTATCGATTTGTCATAATTCTCTGACCCAGTACTAATGTCCCAAGTTTGGGTCAGGGAATGATGAGGTGACATGGGGCCAGTGGGTCTGAATCATTGTCTGGGTTGAACCAGGCACCGTGACTTACTCCACACCCTTCATGAAATCCAAAAACTCTGCAGGTTAAGAATCACATGTTTAGTATTGACTCTCATTTCAGTGCTTGGTTTGGTATTGATTTGAGATGTTAACTGTTTCAGAGAGGATAGAGACGTACCGTCATAATCAATTTTTCCATCATTGTTTTTGTCACCGTCCTTCATGAGTTCTTCAATGTCGTCCTCAGTGATGGCCTCCCCTGTAGATTCCAGCATGTTCTTCAGCTCGTCTAGATCAATGTAACCATCTCCATTTCTAGGACAAAGATTGGTTTTTATATCCACCATTAATGAAAACAGCTGTCAATAATCAAACTGTACTTAATGAAGGTGAGAAAATGACATCCTTGTTTTTACTGCTTACTTATCAAACATGCGGAAGACTTCTGCCAGCTCCTCCTCAGATTTTCCTTTGCTCTCCTCTTTCATGCACCGCACCATCATCACCAAGAACTCATCAAAATCCACTGTCCCGCTGCCTGCACCCACACCATGGACATATAGGTTCTCAATGTTCAGGAAATTTTAAGATATATGAAACTAAAATGAAATTAAAACAGGAGGAGGCTCATTCTGACAGTATAGCTTTCAATATCTAAGCATTGAACGTGTAAATCTAGTTCATTCTCAACGCTGGTAAGAAACATTAAAGTTGAATGAAAATTAATGTAAAGCTAAAGGAAAAACAATAGACTGGACTTTTTAGTCCTGTGATTAGTCTGTATTTCTACAATTTTTACATGTGGTTGTATGTTCTGGTTGAGAAGTCTTATGACCTGAGAGGTGATGTCCTAAGCTGGTGTCAAGTCTGTAAGGGGCCTACTGATTGACATACCGTCTTCATCTACTTCATCTACCATTTCCTGCAGCTCCTCTTGGGTGGGGTTCTGGCCCAACATCCTCATCACCTTCCCCAGCTCCTTAGTGCTAATGCAGCCATCCTCAGCATCCTGCACGAAGATGTCAAACGCGGCGCGGAACTCTGCCGGAGACATGTTTACGCAGACGTGAGCCAGCCGCCATTATGTGATAGAACAGCTGCACCAAGGCTACAGAAATGCAGGGCTACAGTAAAACATTGGCATAGGTCAGGACTTACCATTTTTCTGTTCCTCTGTTAGGTTCTCAACCTGTGGTGTGGAAAAAAAAAACAGCTGAAAGCTCCATAACTTCTGAATCGTAATCCGATATATAGTCACAAGATTTCATTCCTTGGATTCTGCCCGGTCTCTGTTCTTAACATGCAAAACTGAAACCGTTTTATTTTTGACATCCACGTTAACACCTAGCTATGACACCAGATACTCTAGCTGTAGTTAAGCTCAGTAACTGCTGTCCTCATGACCCTTTAGTCATTCACCAGCCATTGTGTGATATTTTTAGGAGCATAAGCATATTTCCTCTATTACCAGTTGATGCACATTGAACAGATTTAGTTAGATTTAATCATGTTAAATAAACTTCTAGACTATAAGGTCTTTAAAGTGCTTTGACCTGCCTCACTTCCTAACTCAAGCTGCCCATTTAACCTTGAAGATTTGCTGCTGTGAACTCTAACATTGAGTTAGCTCAACCCCTTCCTTAAAACACAGCCTTAACCACATTTTAACTATCTCAATGTATTAAAATTTCATGTTCAGTTTCATCCCAACTTTTTCCGCCCCATCATATTCTTTCATCAAATGTGAAAAATACCTACCGCTGCTTTATATACATCATCCATGGCTGTCCTAAATTTGGGTTCCTTTCGTCAAACTATGAAATTTGGTGAAACGGGCCCTCCCAGGTAATCCAGCACTCCTCGCACCACGGTGGACACAGGACAAAGCGTCCCAGGGCCACCTTCCCTGGCCTTTATGCTTGGAATGGGTGTCTCAGAAAAGACAAAACCCACTGTCACTCCCCTTTTCCTATCTTAGAGAGAGGGCGGATAGGGAAAGAAAGGGGGCAAGAGAGAATAGGGTAAGGGATGGAATAGGCTATAAATAGGGGAAGAATGTCAGAGACAACAGGCAGGAGTGTACTGAGTTATGACAATAAGGCCTTGGCACTGCTACCCATCCCCCCCAACCCCCTTGCCTCCAAGCCCATATCAAGCTCTAAAGTTAAAATGCTAGTCACCTGCAATTGCCAATCACCGCTAGGCGAGCATCAGGGAAGGCCAGCGACTCTACGAATAGATCTCAACACAAAAGGAAGTGACCATAAACAGTCAGGCCGTTGTTAAACTGCCATGCCTCTGTTATTTACACACCTGTTGGATTTAGTCTGAGGCAGAGCTGGAGCTGGTGGGAGAGGTCCGGCCTTTATAGAGAGCTGGGTGTTGCTTTCATAGATTTCATAGAACATCTTGCAGTTTCTTCACAGTTTTGCAAACAGAACATATCATATTGTTGGATGATTATAGTAATTACCTAATTGGATAATGTTGCATTGTGGTAGAGTAATTCAAGTCAGTGTAAAAGTGAATGTTGGCAACTCAGCTAGCCAACAGACAGACTGGGTGCAGTTTTTACAGTCTATGAAAAATGAACATTTACCAATATTTTCTTGTGTGCTTTCTCAAATTTGTTCTTAAGTTGAGACATTTAAATAGTTTAATATTATACTGTTGAACTGAAGAAAATCAGGTTACCTAATGTTTTGCACAATCATGTGTATGAATTTGTCTGAGTGCTCTTCCGCAATTCTTACCTTGGTGAAATCTGTGGGTTTTAAGAACAGATTTTTAAGGAATTGTTGGTGAATGAGCCTCAAAGTTGCCACTTATTTATATGGTTAATGTAATTTTGTTATTGGACAGTGTTTGCACAGTAAGGTAGCGGGTGGTTCTAGTTTCATATATGGACCAAGAGGTTATAGATTTAAGTTGGGCTCTATCCTACCTCCAACAGTACCACCTTTGAGCCCCTGAGCAAGACCAATACAAGTTGCTTCACTGAGATTGTCCCTGTAATGTCAATGTCTCTGGGTAAAAGTGTTTGATAAATGCTACGAATAACCTCTTCCTCTCTCCATTCTTTTTCACAGTAACAGCCACACTAGGATAAAAACAACACACAGCTGTTTTGAGTCTCCTCTGGACTTCACAGGCTACAACCTTCTAGTTGTGAGTTTTGTATCGAACAGGCTTCAGACAAGGTCACAATCTACAATCAAAAAGTGTAAAGGTACGTGGAAGGATCCAGCACACGTTTATACAAAACCTTTGTTTAAAAAATGTGCTGTAATGTTTCTGTTATTCAGCAATGAACCGTCATCTAATTTTTAAACGTCTGTGTGTCTTGTTGAGCCTCCACATGGAAAGTTGCACTGGTGACCTAACATTCTAATCTGGTCTAGAATGTTAGCAGACTGCTGACAATATCAGGTAGACCGTGGCTGTGTTCACCACTGCAGTCTCCACACCCTGCGTGTACTGACCCGAGCAGCCTCACACTGAGAACATGTCACAGCTGAGGAGAGGGCAGGGGAGGGGGAGATATACTGGGAAAATTAAAGAGGAGTGAAAGAGTGGACAGTTCAGTATAACTCTTGCTGATTCAGTCTGGACACGTCTGCTAGAGCAAGAGTCTGGGAAGGTTTGTCAGATGAAATTGTTGAAATTACAAGGTTTGTCTTGTTCCTCACCAGTATGTTTGGAGAGTCACCCAGGGTCATCCAGCCTTCCTCGTTCTTTCAGGAACACAGATGCAGTGTTGCCTCGCCCGGGAAGGCTTTTCGAACCGCAACTAATTTGAGACAAAGCTGGAAAGTAATCTACATAAAGCTGGGTCTAAAATGTTTGTGTATTATGTCTAGGGGCACCGCTAGGAATTTTGGATCTTATGAAAGAATATATTATAACCCCATGACACCCATGATTATGTTCTACTCCGTACCTCTAATATTTGCTAAAGCGTTTAAATTAAACTGTGATTTGACCTGTAGTTTTCAGCAAACCCCCGAGGAGAAGGCTGCCATTGTAAATGTTGAAGGAACACAGTTTGTGATCATTTCTGACTGTTTGTTAAGCTGCGAAAATGTATGAACACATATTGGGTCACCCTGCAAATGAACATTTAAACTCCCTCAAGTTATATGTTTAAAACTAGCTGTCCTGTGGGTTGCCCACTAAGATGGACCGTGAAAATCATGTCCATGCTATATAAACATGTAAGGCTGTTGTCCATGTTGTACATAGTGTTTTCTGAGCAAACATTATGGGAGACAGGTCTATCTCTCACTCTACAGTGATTTCTTGTGGTCAACATTTCCATAGGTAGTGACTCCAAGGGTGTAAGAGGGTGTGTGTGTGTACGTATATAAATACATATATATATATATGTGTGTGCTCAAGTTTTTAGACGTTTGTGAAGACGTGAAAACCCTAAAAGAGGAAAATCTGAGATTTGTCAGATTTTTGTGGCTTCATGAGGACATTTTGCTATGTGACTAAGGGCTCTTATAAAGGAAAATGGTTTATAGAAAAGTTTCAGAATCTGGGTTTTTTTTTTTTTAAGTTTAGCTTCTGGTTATTAAGGTTTGGGTTAAAGTTTGCTGTAGCTGTAGTATTATTTACATCTAGTAATTATGGGAGTCAATAGATGTACCTTTGAAAGATGTGTGTTCATCTCGTGTGTGTGAGAGAGAAAGTGGCACAGAGAGACTTAATGCTATATCTGCTTTTTATTTTTACCCCACTATAAACATAAATACTGTACATCTTGAAACTTTAAACCACATGAAACATCCTATAATTTCATTTTCCATTCATAGCATTAGTGATTACGCTGCGTTAGGAAGCATTTGCAGATGGGTGTATAAGTGCAACCTGTATTTTTGTGGCTGGGAGCGATGCAGTATGTCTCCATCTGTCAGTCTTTGGAGCTAGACAGCACTATCTCACTATCTCTTGGCCCACGTCTTTCCTCTTTTCAGACATATGTGCCAATGGCCCCATGCCAGGCAGGACTAATGGAGCCTGAGACGGACGTGGCCGAGCCAGCAAGTCCACTCCCTTGTTTTGCACACGTTGTTCATATCTGTCTGATTTGTTTGTGTCAAGTGTTACAAGGTGTGAACGGTGTGTCATTCTGGTATGTCCCATGTTACCAGCACGACTGTCAGCCTGCCTCCCTCCCTTTTTCTCTCTCTCTTTTACTCTCCCTCAGTCTCCACGTCCCTCCCACTTTCCACTAAAATGTTTCTGTAAGGTAAATCCAGCATAACCACTGAATATGTAAAAGAGGGATGATGTTTCTGAAAAAAAGGGTTGGGTTCACCAGAGGATGTTGCTCGTACATGTTTAACCCCCCTCCTGTCCTCTCCATTTCTTCAAGACGCCGAGTTTCTTTAAGAGGGCAGACGGAGGTGAGACTGCAGGTACACACCAAGCGAGAGGCACTAACTTTATACACCAGCACCATGCAGTCTTTATGGGTCTTATGCATCTGTATGAGTGTCTGCTCAGCTTTTACTGTAGATGAAGATTCTCTTAATGAACTGAAAAAGACGGGGGAGAACGGCTTAGACTCACCTACACCTGACATGACTGTGATGGATACGGCAGTTCTAGAATCAAGTAAGATCATGCACTTTGTTCTTTTTGAGATCTTGTGATGAATCAGTTGATCTGGTAATTATGGGAAAGTATTTAGGTAAAGGCAAATGCAGTATTTAGTCATAAAGTGTACTTAAGCATTAAATAACTTTTTATATAATGAAATGTATTGTGTGGTTAACATATTTAAAATGTATATTATATAATAAATATATTGTAAATATATAAAATGGTATATACAATATACTTTGAAGTAAATAATATATACTCTGTGTATATACATGAATGCCTATACAGTATTAATACTATATTCAGAGTATATACTGTATGTACTCAGAAAATATATATATATATGAGAGTGAGAGATAGATATAAGATATTTACTGTATATTTATACAGTATAGTCACAGCTGTTATACTTCGCAACACATTTACTGCAGTTTTATTTATGTGTGTGTAACCTATAGTTTCAATTTCTGCACATGTGCTTGGCATATGAACAGTTTTGTCTTAAGCTGCCGTTTGATGACTTTGGTATCAGTGTGTTAAAACATGCACATTTCCCTAGGGGACACAGATGAGATCTCAAAAAGTAATGCATCGGAAGACACTCAGGTAGAGTTGGTGAATTTTTCCTTTTTATTTTACATAAAAATGATAGAAAAGCAGGTCCAAAAAGTGTAAAACTGTATCTAAGCATTCCTGCACGTATGTACATTAAATGCTTCGGATATTTTCGGTGTGCATTTAAAGCCAGCTGAGTATAGTGTGGTCATATTATAATGAGTGTGCTGGTCATTTTGATCTTACCCTGCAGTTTTCCATCTCACAAACTGCCATTGCACTTTTTCAGTCTCTTCAATTTATTCTCTATATTTAGTCTGCTTGTATGTTTGTGGCAAATCCACCCATTCCTGGATTTTATGTCTAATGATGGGCTCCATTTTTTGGTCTTCCGGTCCTGACAGCAGACAGGTCTGGGGCGAACTGAGGCAGTGTGGGTGGAGTTAAATTCCATTTTGGGACTGAGAGGTGGGATTTCAGGTAAACTGAATGCAATATTGAAGGAGCTGACTGAAGAAAAGAATCGCCTACTGGACCTGGGTAACAGTGAGGTGAAAAAAAAGAAGAAAGAGGAGGATGAGGATGAGACTGAAGAAGATGATGATGACGATGAAGAAGAAGAAGAAGAAGAAGAAGAGGAGGAGGAGGAGGAGGAGGAGGAAGGTGGGGAGGAAGAACAGGAAGGGGCAGAGGAAAATGAGCAAGAGGAAAATGAAGCAGCTAATAACAGCACTGCATCCAGAGACCACTTTACAGACTTGCTGCCAGAAGACTGCCAGCTGGGAGAAGGCCGAATTTCCTGTAAAGATATTGGCATGTCCCATCTCCCAGTGCTCACCGACCTTAGTATCACCATTCTGCAACTACCTGGTAAGTTCAGAACAAAAAGTAAGAACATTCAAAACCAAAAACAATTCAGTACTATAAAGCATAAACACACACATTACAATAAAACATGCCCGAAGTCACTATTGTGCTGTAACAAATTAATACTCCTCTTAATCAAATGCTTGAGTATAAAAATAAGTCTTCGGTTTTGATTTAAAAACAGATCTGGTGCCACAACTTCAAACACTCAATCACCCTTTGACTTAAAGTGAGACCATGGTACCATCAGCAGAAGCTGATCAGAAGACCTTAGTGTTCTCACAGGAGCCTGCAGCTGCAGGAAGTCTGCAATGTAAGATGGGGCCAACCCATGTAAAGCTTTAAAAACAAATAATAAAACTTGCCGCTGTAATGAGCACTCTTTCTAAGTGTTATCTGGCTGCTGCTTTTTGTACAAGCTGCAAGCGTGCTCAGGCAGATTGGCTAACCCCTACATATAAAACATTATAATAATCTGTGATAAAATAAAAACATGAATAAGCTTTTGCAAGCTAGGCCAGAATTACATCTAGATTTAATTTTTGATTTAGGATTAATTGTTAATTTGCAGGGTCCTTAAGAAGGAAACCATACAGCGACATAAACACATAACTGGGAAGCATAGA
Organism: Distichodus sexfasciatus; assembly: GCA_032718565.1. NCBI lineage: Eukaryota > Metazoa > Chordata > Actinopteri > Characiformes > Distichodontidae > Distichodus > Distichodus sexfasciatus. The sequence continues at coordinate 202,671 of JAVGVS010000036.1, read as the reverse complement.
ACTGCTTTTAAAACTGCTAGAAAAAAACTTTATTGGTATTTTTAGAGAGTGGGAGCACACATATGTATTGATAATCACCTAGCTGAAATATCACCGTTCATCATTGTTCATCATTTTCAGCACAATTATTCACATTTATCACGGTTTCACGTTTCAGGAAACAATTTGACCAAATTGCCACCACGGGGTCTCTCTGGTCTGCCAAACCTAGAAGAGGTTGATTTGAGTAGAAACATGCTGGACGACTCCTCCATTAGCCCCAACTTCTTTAAGGTACTGAAGATCTCATTCAAGTGTCACAAAGTCCAAAAGTATGGTTTTGCATATTCAATGACATTCCATAAATGCACCTAATGCACAAACAATATTAAATAAATTTGTCCTTTTAGTTTCATCAAGTTTGGGTAGTCAAAGTCAAATTTCCAGATTTATTTTTTAACCAAGCACATTAACAAAAAAGTTTCATTTGTCAGCTTGAGTCCGCTTGATGTGCCAGCTACATTGTGGTCTCAGCTGAAGCCACATTCTCCCAGAATAACCATTCATCTTCCTGAGACCTTGAGGAGTGTCCACATGGCCCTTCCAGGGCACCAGCTGCTCCAAAATAGCAAACAAAATATTGGGAGACACATTCAGCCCAGTGGAAAGTTCAAGAAAAACATTAGCATCCCATGGACCCCTGGTGTCTGTGTAATGAGACTGTTTATAAAGAGAAAAAAATATGTCCAGATTATGCTATGTCCACTTCTAATGAGCCACCAGCCCTGCTAGTTTCTTGCTGGTCAGTCTGTTCAAGAATGTAAAATACATTCAGATAGACTGCCTAATTACTATAAGGTGGACAGAATTCAACTGGAGAAAGAAAGAAAGCATAATATTTTTATTGAAATTATCATGTTGAACTGGTGAAATTGCTCGCAAAGGGAGTAATGAGAGCACAAGAAGCGGCTGCTTCAAACGGACAAAGATTTAGGCCTAAGGCTTCACTGATGGTAGGGTTTAAAAGTCTGTCTTTGTCTCAAAATAGCTAATGGACACAAGAGTCTCTGGCAAAGAGGAGACTATTCATTTGGTGGTTAAGCTGGGAACACGGCCAGATTAAATATGTGTCATAGTTAAACATCTGATGTTTAAGCATCTGAATCACTGAGCTCAAAGCTGAATTCTGCAGTGATTCATAAACGTACATGAAGATAAGAAAATCGTTTTCTCTTTACCCTTAACAGAATCTGACAAGGCTGCAAAGGCTGACCCTTGATGGCAATGATCTGGTAACAATCCCACGTCTGCCACCATCCCTGGAAGAGCTGAGGATTAATGATAATAAATTAAATCAACTGCTCCCTCAAAACTTCAAAGGTCTGACCTGCCAATGATCTTCTAATTAATTTAATCTTACATGCCGTAATTTCAATAATAACAATTTATTTCATTTTACATGCTGTAACTCACAAATATAGATAAATATACTTATCTTTAAAAACTGCTTATGAGTGTCTGAGTAGCATTTGATATTTTATCTCTCTTGATTACCTTTTTTAGGTTTGTCCAAATTGCTTGTCTTAGAGTTAAAGGGAAATATTCTGTATGAGGGCAGTGTTGAGCCCAGAGCTTTCCAACCTCTAAAGGTGCTGAAACATTTGAGATTAGACAGCAACCGATTCAGCTCCATCCCTGTCGGAATCCCTCCAACTGTAGAGGTCAGACCCTCTTTTATATCTATCTATACCTTTGCCTGAATATCTGTCTATCTTTTTGTCTGTCTTTCTAAACAAGTGTGTGTTCTTGTGACAGGAACTGCGGATGTCGCACAATCAGATAGTGGAGGTCCAGGACATCACGCTGAATAAAGCTGTTTGCCTGAGAGTCCTTGATTTGAGTCACAACATCCTCAGAGAGCACAACATCTATCCTTCAGCATGGATCAACCTGCCGTGAGTCACGGTTATAAATCTGTACTCTCTTTTTACCCCAGACTCTGAATCAGAAGCAGTTTTATAGGCAAAATTAAGTAACATTATGTTACTTTGATGAAGAGGAACGCAATCTGTCACAGAGCAGTGCCTTAGCCCTTGGAAAGAACCCATCTCTGTGTCTTGTAGTTATCGTCTCGTTCATATTTAGATGGACAGGTAAGTGTTAACTTGCATGGGAGATTCACGGTTTTTCCATCTATAATCAAGCCTAAATGTAGGTTAGTTTATATAATATTGTTCACCTTGTGGAGATCCAAATACCTATTCAGGTCATTTAAATTTAGATGAGGTCCTTTCCTAGTAGCCACTAGATGGCACACATGAGCCACTTTTAGAGACCTCACCCTCCTCTCATGAGAGCACTGCAGTGAGTGTGTCCCAGAATCATGCTGCAAGCCAGGCCAGTGTGTGTTTGTCATGGTTAGTAAATGAGCTGCCTTCTCCTTTGTCCCGGCCCTTCTGTCACGCTGAAGTTCTCAGCCTCAGTCTCAGACTGAAGGGTCAAAATCCTGCAGGGAAAGATGTGTATCTCTGCATGGTCTCCCATCACTCATGCAGTACAAAGAGCTCCAGTGACTGTAGCGATCTGACAGCCAGCACACTCAGCACGGCTGAGCCTCTTTCATCTGTGACGAATGACGGCAATAGGATTGGAAGAGCGAACTCGCCACGCGCCTCCCCGTCCTTCGCTTCGGTTGGCAAGTGATTAAGACGGCGGCAAAGGCCCAGTTCTGGGGCGTCCACAGGGGCTGCCCACCAAAGGCGCTTTTATAATTAAGAATGAGCTGTGTGTCCCCGGGGTGCCGCCAGGGGCCGATTGTGCCCAGCTGACTGTAGCAGCATGCAGGGTGGGCCGCTGGCCAGGCTGGGTAGCTTTGTGTTTGTTGTGAGGTTGGAGTTATATGGGGGCGAATGGCAGGAAATAGAGGGAATTCCTGCGGAGAGAGATGCTTGCGGGACGCCGTAACTATACTGAAGTCAAGGTGAGCCCAATCGTACAAGGGGAAATGCAAACTGACTCCAGTAAATAGATAACATCCTGGAATTCGGGCCCCCCTGAAAGAACATTTCTCTGGACCCGACCCATATATCTTTTTTTAGGTGGTCCCCTTCCATCTATGGACTGTAGAATCGTCATCAGCTTTCAGCCCGTTTACAAGATCTTTTACTGGGAACAACTGAATCCTCTTAGCTCCTACTGGATCGCACTAAGCATGTGTGAAAACCATCAGTAAAACTCATTCCAACTGGACTCACCACGTTTAGTCCCAATTTTCAGACACAACCGGTTTTTACTTGCAATCGTATCACAAAAGACAATGATTTGATAATTAATATTTGTTATTGTACATTCAGATTCAATCCAATTCAGGTACCAGCAAGTGATATGAGACAACAACATATGCAGATTTAACACAATAACATCCATTCATATGAAATCACAAAAAGCAACTAAAGTATCACTTGACATTCTTGTTCCTGAGCTAAGACTCACATTAACCTATGTTAATTTAAGTTGTGACAAAACCTGCTGATGTCTCCAAGCTTGCCTGGCTAGGAACGTTACAATATATATATAAGTCTGATTGATGAATCCATTTTAAATCAATTCTATGGGCTCATTGATCTTTGATTTGATGTATCAGCGTAGATCAATGTATTCTTATATTCCTACAAACCCAGTAAAAATCTGCATAATACATTCACAATTGCCTTCACCATTGAACAGATCTTAACAAGTAAGAGAAGAGAAGGTCAGATGTAAAGGGAATAAATATAAGAGTGGGTGAAGGTCACAACCCGAGGTGGGTAAAAAGGAAAATGCCATAAATGTTGGAAATACCCTAAGATTTCAAACTGTTTGACTTCACATCCTGTTTGCCATATACAGCCATAAACTGTGCCAGACATGTCATTCCTCTGCAGCAGCTACCAGGAGGTCTGAGAGGTTTATTAGCTTACAGTCTCACACTCCCTCATACTTTCCCTCCTTCACACATTTTCAAGAAAAGCTAGTCATTATTCATACCCACCATCTTTTTCCCATTTTTCATTTCATTGTGAATCTTCTGACTGCAGTGCAAGCTAAAGCTGTCTTAGAAAATGAGGGGTGCCCTACTTCCCCGCCTTCTCCTCTCCTGTTTTCATCCTCATCTTCATGTCAGATGTCACTATAGTTCTTGTCACAATTGTTTGGCAACAGAATTTTTGGTCGGCATATCATCTGCCGTGATTCTCAAGTCTTAACAGTACCACTGGGCTGTGTTCTTAGCTACTCAACACTTGTGTGTGAACATGTGCGTGTGTGTGATCTTGTGATCCGACCTCAACCACCGTGCTATTATCTCGATATAAATCTGAGTCTGCCCCAAACAAGACTCTCACTCTACTTTCATCTTTTTCACTTCTTGTGAACACCCATCAGTCCTAATAGCTGCTTAAATCTGCTCCCTGAGCCCAGTCTAACTACCACCTCCAAACCAAGCCAGCCTTCTGTTTTGCAGCCTCCATAAACGGCAAAGCCTTTACTTAACGCTCATCGCCTTGTAAAACCATTACACACTCTCTCATTAACTAAACTAGTGTTTTTACTGATTTTTCAGATTTTCTGGTCTACTGATACCTTCAGCACTGCCTTACATTCCGTCAATGCTTTGATTCATATAGAATAAAATGTAATGCACAGCAGTAGCATGTGGTGTATCCTTGTCAAAGCAGGGGACCAACTTTAAAACCACACAGCCTCCTGCCCCTCTTCTCCCTCTAAAAGCCCCTGATGCATAGCTCATAAAATCTTTCTGGTTTTACGTTTCGCTTAACAGCCTTCGTACTGGCTTTCCCACCCGTGTTCCTTTTTTTTTCTTTTGCATGCTACATGCATAAGGGCAAAGAGCCATGCAGCAATGCCCGAGGCAAGTGACCCATCTCGGACCCAGGACTTGACGTCTCCGCTGCTTATTCTGATGTCATGGGAATGGGATCTGCTTAGGGGTGAAGGCCTCGCGGGACTGCGATGGCACGAGCAAACACACGTTGGAGCTTTGCGTGTGAGAAACGGTGCATGAGCTTTGTGGGTGTCAGCAGGAGTGTTCCATTTGTTTCTGGTTAAATGGGAGTCAGGCTAAAGAACAGGCCAGCTCGCTCAGGCTTTGCTGCGGGGCCGAGATGCGGGAGATGTGGGAGATGTGGGGGGGATTTAGGAGGGGGTAATGGATTGCTAGGGTTATGACAACGTGTTTGTAGCTGAGACGAAGGGCGCTCTGCTCTGAGGGGGAATCGCAGTGGACAAGGGGGTTGGGGGGATTGGGTGGAAGGATGTTTTGGGGGTGAGCCAGAGGACATTCAAAGCTTGTGTTTTTTCCACAGAGATTTCATTCGAAAAACACGGGTTAGTGGTCCGCATGGTGAGACTGTGCTTACAAAAAAGCACACATCGCTGTTTCATAATGAGTTATGTAAAAGTCCCCCGGCCCGAATAGAACACCCGGGAGCGAACAGCTGGGCGGATTTCGGGCGGCCCTCGCCGAGCCAAACACATTAACAAATGTAAAAAACAACCAAAAACATACACGTCATTTCTGTGATTTAATCTTCAACCTGTAGATGTGAAGTGACAGCATACAGGAGCCTTGGTGTCCCACAGCAGCCTCCCCTACAGCTCTCTTATCTAATTCAGAGAGCCCAAAAATAAAGGGAGGGAAACAAGTCGTGCACAGGGCCACTGTGTGCCTGCACTGCAGCAGAGCAGCCGGTGAGATCCGCCTCAGTGACAGCGGTTGTCCTGGCTGGCACGTGGTATTGCATAAGCTTGGTTGTGTAACTCTAGCACCGGTGTGCCCATAGATGTGTGGTGGCATCGGAAGGGATCTCTGCTTCTCATTAGGCCAGCGTCCCCTCTGGACTCCCGGCGTTATTGATTGCATTTGGCTGCCGGGAGCAGATCTCTGTGAGGAAAACGGCCTCAGCGCAGACGGATCCAGCTCCAGCAGCACCAGCCAATAACCCTGAAGATCAAAACCACTTTTACAATCTGCCACTCTTTGGAGTGCTGTAATTATAACTTTTTTCAAATCCTTTTTACTAGGCTCTACAAAGTGCAAGTGACTGGTGAAGTTTATTCCTACAGCTTTTCTATTTGTAGTCTTGTTTAGGCATTAGTAAGAGATTGAAAATTAGTAAGAGATCCTTGAAAATTTCTTAATACTGTATATTACTTATATTTTTTCAAAGTAGCTCTCTCTCTTTTTCTCTCTCTCTGTATGTTATTTCCTGTCTCACACACGGCCCCAATCTAGTAGTCACACACGCCCAGTAAAAAAGGTGAATTTTCACTGCTTGTTTTAATGACCCAAAGAAGTCTGTTAAAAGCATTCCTTATATTCATTAATGGTTCACAGTTCACAGTAAATGGCACAGATTCTAAATAGAGAATTAAATATTGCTATGAAATCCAAACTGACTGCTTGAGTAAAGCAAAAATGAGAAATAACAGAAATGGTAGGAATTAGAAATGGTGTAGGGCTTCCAGACTCAGTGTACAATATGTGCAGGACATTTCGGTGGATTATGTCCTGTTATGTCTTGCAGAGCAAGCAGTTAAAACTGTACTCTAGGTTCATCTGATAGTTTTGAGCTGAAGTTCCAAGACATTCAGTGATTGGCTTTGATTTTGACCACATCCTTGGTAGTTGCTTCTGTGATATGGATGAGATCTCTGTGGGCGGGAGCTGGCTATGACTAATATGTAAGAAAACTGGAAGGGAAAAAGATCTTTTTGAGGGTGAACATTCTTTGTCATTAGTAGACCCTCTTCCTCATAAATCATCCTGACTGTATACTGCACATCCCGCTGGAAATGTGTTTGTCACGTTTCCTAACACTAATATTGTAAACTCACTCCAGCTGCCATCTCCAGGCATGCCAACTATGAAGATACACACTTGAGCATGCAAATGCATACAAACATGTGCACGCACAGCCTTTCACCCACATTTTCTCATTTGCTGCTTGCATACGAATCTAATGCGAGGTTAACGACCTGCCATGAGGCCCAGTCTCAAAGCAAACCCTCGAGTTTAGCTTTCTGTCCATAACTTAAGCAAGGAACCAACCAATATGAGAATATGTAGTTTCTGTATGCTATCCATAAACTGTACATTGGCATGATTTAGCATGAAAACAGGTTTTATTTGTCTTCAGAAGACCACTCCTGAGATGTAAAAAGATTTAAAATGTGGCAAAAAATAGATGTTTCCCCAAATCCCCAAGTCTTTCACATCCAGTTACATTTAAAGGTTAGTTTTCAAACTACAATCTCCTTATTATTAAATTAGGATACTTTCATGGCTCTGCCCAGACATTTACTCCACAGGCCACTAGAGGGCCCACAGTCTTGTCTTTTTTCTGTCTGTCATTCCCTCTGTTCTGCCCTTTGCCCTTTTCTAATGGTCGAGTTCTCCATTTAGTTCTTCTGATTTGATTCACCTGATCCTGTTTTCTATGTTTGTTTTCCTGGTTGTTAGTCCATCCCATGTTCATTTCTTTTTGTCCTCCCCCTCGTTTGTTTCTTTATATGTATATAGTTCTGTCTAAAGTTAAAGCCAAAGTCAAAGTCAACTTTATTGTCATCTCTGCTATATACTGTACAGATACATAGAGAGACGAGACGACGTGGCTCCAGGTTATTTCCAGTGCAAACAAACAAAGAACAGTAGAACAGAGAATAAATAGGCAGTGGCACGACCAGGCACATGGGATAGACAATAAATAAGTAGAAATACTAAAATATACATTAAACAATATACATTTTAAACTAGACAATATGCAATATACATTTTAAACTAGACAGGGATTATATATATATAATTAGAGGCTAGACATAGACATAGAGGTAAACATTTTTGTCAAGTCAGGATGCAGTCTCCCCCCTTTATTCTTTGTCTGTCCACATTTACCCTCTGTCTGGTGTATTTGCTTGCAAAGAGAGCTGGTATAGGTTTCATTTTGGCCATTTTTCCCAGTTTTGATTTGACTTTAATGTCCAGCATTTTGTCTCAGCCCCCTGCTTTATGCCAAGCTTAACAGCTACACTACAAGCTACAAAGAAAAAGTAGCCATGTTGAATTTCATCCAGAAAAATTAATATTTGTGCTGTAGAATATTTTTTAAAGCAAATTTATTTTAATATGAAACATATTAAAAACATTAAAAGTTACATGAAGTGACATTTTGGAAGTCACATCAAGTGACATTTTGGAGATAGTATTGATTTTTGGCTAGCTTAGGTTTTACTCAAATCTGGATGCATGATCGTGTGCCACACGTTTTGCCATCCTCCACTGTATTTGTAAAAAAATATCTATGATTTACTGGCAAAGCTACAGGAAATTAAAAGTAGCTTAATCACTGAAAGGCTACTGAAAAACTTAGTCTATCTATACTTGACTACTTATTATTCTGCCAACTTTGTACTTTTACTAGATACATTTTTAACATAAATATCTGTACTTTTTACCCCCTTAAAACAGGCTTGTTACTCTAGTTTCAATTCATTTGAGCAGGGTTAGCTATTATTAGGCTATTTATGCCTATTCATCATCAAGGGGATATTTTCCCGAACATAGCGTGGGTGTGTTCGATCATGTGACGTTCACTATTCCACCAATCAGAATGCTTGAAATGATAACGTGCATTCACGTGACACTACACGCGACAAGTCGTCAGATGTAATATTAGAGGAAACAGGCGCAATTTAACCACGATGGAGGCTGAGATAGCGGGAGAAAGGTCAGTACGTGACATGACTGAAAACGATGGAGAGAATGGAGACGACGATTCACATGGACACCAGCAAAGTATTCCACATCCCTGGCCTTATCTCACAGAAATGTTTGAAGTAGTTGCAGCAAGAAAGACTCCTGGAGAATGTATAACAGAGATAATGGGAAACTGAGCTGCTTTTTTCCAGTTGTATTAATCTGACATGAGGTCTAGTTAACTTTACTGAGAAGAGCTTCTTTTGTCCTTCACAGGACTACTTTTTACTTTTATACTTTAAGTAGATTTCTGAGCCTGTACTCTTTTTACTTGCACTTAAGTAAAGACGTTGAGTCAGTACTTTTTGAGCACAAGTATTTGTACTTCTACTTGAGTGACGAACACATGTACTTTTGCCAACTATGGTTATTCCCCAACACTGTTCACATCAAGTAAAATACATATAATCTGACATACATCTTGAGTTTTGAAGTCTTTAGATAGTGTCCCTAAGAACATCTCTTTTTCTTTCAACACAGTAAACTGGAGGCTCTGGACTTGTCTCATAATGAACTATCTGTGGTGCCCCAACACCTGCCCACAGTCCTGAGGCAACTATCTCTCCAGCATAACAGGATCCAGGCCATCCCCCCCTACACGTTCAGCCATCTCCGGCCCGGCCTTGAGTCTCTGCGTCTCTCCCACAACCTGCTGCTGGAGGATGGAGTCTTGGGGAAGGCCTTTCGTGGTGCTTACAAAACCCTCATGGAGCTGCTCCTGGACAACAACAGGTTTGAAAGGGTTCCACGCAATGTCCGTCTCTTCAGAAACCTGCAACTGCTCCACCTGGACTTCAACCGCATCACGTGAGTATAAGAGGTCTCCACTCTCTATGGGCTGTCATCAGTCTTTAATTAAACAGTGAAACACTTACTTAAACTATACTTAAGTTTGTCTTACTCCATGTAACAAGATCTTAAATAGATTAAGCAATCCATAAGATTAAGTATATTAAATATGTAACTTTTCATCAGAAAATCTTACATTTTGATTATCCTTCTCAGACTTCTCAGTTTTGTCCATTCAGTGCTATGCACGAAAGGGTTAATATTGATTGGCAAGCAAATGATAAAGAATTTAACTTAAAGAAGTTTAGTCACAGTTAAAGTTCATTCCTATGTATATATGTAATATTCATAGGAATCAGCATTAACCGTGAACAATAATTTGTACTTATACCTACTTAAAAAAAATAAATAATTCACATTAATTAATAAAAAAGAGATTTGGAAATGATAAGGCATCTAGAATAACAAATGTGCAGAGAAACTGACTGTGACATCCACAGAGTTGATGTGATGGCTTTTTGCTAATGGGTGGTTTGGCTGCCTCATCCCATCAGACCACTGTTTCTGCCTTGAGCATAACTTTTAAACCACAGATTTCATCTAGATCTAAACATGACTGAAGAACAACTGAAAGGCAGTTCTCAAGCACAAATCCTTATTGTTAACCTTCTCAGTTTGCAAATAATACCAGGAACAACCACATTTGCTGAAAAAGCACTTTCAGAATTTTCTCAGTTTAACTCAGTTGGACTCAAATCAACTTAATTAAACACAGTTAATTAAACACTGATTGCATTGCTTATACTTTTCATGCCCTCTCTTCCAGAGTTGCTTCATTTACCCTTTCAGCTCCCTCCCAAAACATGCTGAAATGTTTTATTACTTTGGACTGCATTTCAGAATCATAATCCTGTCTCTGCCTTCAGGCTATTCTACCCAATCACATCAGCCAGAGCAGTTTGTATGCCCTACCCAAGAGACCAGTGAACTTCATGAACTGAAAACATCAGACTAATTAGAAAATTTGTGTTTCTTTTGGCAGCCTTCCAGTAATTGTGTGATTTCAAACATAGAGAACATAAATCACAGTCTGTTGGTCATGATTCTTTAGACCTGTAAACTGGAGCCATTCCAGACTGTACATCTCTAGGGATGGGGAATGCAAAAAACAACTTAATTAACATCATACTTGGAATTTAAATCGTTCTAGGATGATGTCATTGAATAAGACTTGGTTTGAAGTATTTGGCCGGGATTTCTCTATGTATTCAAACTTTTCTGTATGTAACTCTGCATAAATGATGTGTTGCAGCTCTGTCCCAGTGAAGTCTGTATGTAAAGTCAAAGAGACTGAACCCTCTCCACTGGTGGCACTTCACCTGGAGAACAACCACCTTGATGTGAAGAGAATCCCTCCGAGAGCTCTGTCCTGCATCAAAGACTCCCGCAGGATCACATTAGAGCCCCAAACTAACAATGAAATTGTGTAGAGTTTTGTAAATTGGCTGTATCCCATTCACACCTCTTCTCCTTCACCTTGAGTTATACACATCTGCTGATTATCATGATCATCTATTTATTCAGCAATGTGCCTTTTTGTGTTTTCACAATAATTGTTGCTTTCCCATTTTTGTTTTTCTTCATTACAGTCACAATGTAGTTACAGTTCAGTATTTCCTTTGTCTATTGTGTTTCCTGTTTTTGCTGATGACAATTAAAATATTACTAGTCAGCTTGCAAAATGGTATTGTTCCTAACAGTAAGCCTAATTCAAAATGTGTCTACAGGTGAATTTTTATGCATTTTTCTGTAATTTAGACAATGTCATTGTGAATAGCTACAGTATGTTTTGTTTTTGTTAAAGCTAGGTTTTCCTGACTAACTAGATTCACAACAAACCAGTTTGTTTTGGAAAAATCATGGTATGCAATAAAAATCCGAATCACAAAGGCATGACTTGTGTGGAAATCAATTTGTAAAGACGTTACCTGTTATTATTTAGCTAATTTGATATTTTATCTATTATGTTAGTGATATCAATACCACAGAGACAAATTGAACAGATTTAGCATCTAGAATCCATAACCTGAAGTCAAACAGTAAGCAGAAACTCACAGGTTTCCGGTGCAGAGGTGTAAAAGGTTTATGATCATCTGAATGGCAAGGTAATGAGGCAGAGATTATGACCTGTGATGTCTTGTTAGTTCAGGTGTAAATGACTGGCGCCTTCATGTCAGTCTAGTGTCTTTTGATAATGTGGCAAATCCCCCTGGGTGAAGAACCTTTTACTTTTCTTAGTCAAGTATTCTATCTGGTGTTTGCTATGTTGATGGCTTCCTGTGAGTAAAGTCAACAAACTATGATGTTTGCTGATTTGTAATAGAATACATTTCCAGGGAAGCCTTTACAGACAATATTAAGAGTTTCATTTAATAGGGATCCAAGATTGGATAATAAATGAATGAATGAATTTATTCAAGGAATTTCTTAGGTTTCATTATGAAAATGTCCTAAAATTCCAAACATAAGTTTGTGTTCTCTTGCGTTCAAAGATCATCTCTAAGGATGCATAAAATACATTCTAAGTGTCTGACTTTGACTTTAACTTTGAAAATAAAGTACTATGCATTTGTAGCACAAAATTGTCAGTTCATTACTGCAGCATCGAGTGAACTGACAGAGAGGAAACAGAGTAAGCTACATAGACCACCAGCAAAGGAAATAAAGCAAAAAGCAAGACATGAGCATGATCACAGCAAAAACTGTCTCTGGAAAGTTCAATCAAGGAGACCACCCAGTTTGGATTGACAATTTTTTATTTGACAAAACAATATTGTCTTTGATGTGTATGTGATCAGTTTTGGAGGAAGCCCGTCGCTTGGTCGTTGGTTCACTTGTCTCTGAAGCCGGCAGACCTGGCTGGGAGACCAGGCAGGAAGGCAAAGGAGCCTGCCCCGGACCAAGACGGGGAGTCGAAGGTGGTGGAGGGGAGGAGGCGGGTGAAACTGAACAGCTGGAATCGAACAGAAGAAGGCCAGATTTACTGCTTATATATAAAACCGGGAGTAATGTGACTGGAGGCGCTGGCGCTCATTAGGTCGCCTTGTTTGAACTTTCGTATTCACTTACATATGTTTAAGAATAATGTTTACAAACTGTACAGTATTGTCAATCCAAACTGCTGCTGATCTGGCAGACATTTAATGCCAGACGATCAAAATAGTAATCCTCCTCTCATGACTGCTGCTACAACATTGCTATAATATTTGCACAGTTTTGTGCACTGTTGCTAATTATTTGCACAACTATTGAACATTGAATGTACATATCACTGGTCACCTTCTAACTAACTCTATCTGCACAAATTATTGAAAGTATTGCACAGACTCTGGTTCTCCACTACAGTTACAATATCTGCACAAACTTGATCCAACTTAAATGTTAGTCAGACCTTTTAGGAGATACTGTTTTATTAATAGACTGGTTATAGAAATTTTTCATATTGAAACTGTTACTAACCTCATGCACATTCAGTGCAAAAGTCAATTCCAAGGACCATAGTTGTAGGTTAATACTGCATCCTAATGATCTATTCCTACTTCTACTTCTAGTTTAAAGTTTATATTTAATACTCAAGTTCTAGTTTAAAGTGAGTATTTTGCATTCTATTTATATATTGTTTATTCTATATGCCCTATTTGTTCTTTGTTCTCTGTTTCTTGTTGCGCTGTTAAAACTGGAGCCACGTCGTCTCGTCTCTCTGTAGATCTGTACAGTATATAGCAGAGATGACAAAGTTTACTTTGACTTTGACTTTGAAATCTCTTTGGAAGAATCTTACAAAAAAACCCAGGATTCCGAAAGACACACACACACAGAGAGAGAGAGAGAGAGAGAGAGAGAGAGAGAGAGAGAGCTGAAACCCTATTATACTTTCAACATGACATCATCCTTACAATTGCTCTTGGCATTCGTATGTATAATGGTTTAATGTTTCTAATACAGTCCTTGGGGGATCCCAGAAAGCTCTTTTTTCTATTACAGCTCCCAACAGGCTTAACCAGGTATTTATTTCCTTTTGTTATGGATCTATTTGGAGTCAAAAATGTGAAAAAAGTTTGGAAACACCAGTGGTATCAGAGGCAATGCTTCCTTCACAATACACAATAAACGAATTGCAGGTGATATTTTTTAGAAGTGCTTTTACTTGGGTAAACAATTTGAAGAGCCATTTAGAATTCTGAGAAACTGCATCGTAAACAGACATTTCTGGCAGCAAAAGTCCAAGACCACTGTTACTCATTTAATACAATTACAATGACTAATTCTTGAAAACTAATGTCACAGCAGTATTTTCATCAGCAGCACCGTTTGCTCTGAGCATCTTCCCATGTATATGACTTCACTCAGTAGGGGATAGTTTTATGAGCCGGTGGCGGCTCCGTTTGTAGAATACAATGGCTATGTTCTTGGAGCAGCTCTGCTCCTTGAGCAGCAGGGAAGACCGTTAGAAACTGTGGGGCAGAAATTAGACACAGACATGGAACTTCAAACTAGGGACTTCTCCAATCTCCTCTCTGGCAAACCCAAAGGCACAAAAGCCTGACAGCTCTGCCAGCTTTGTTCAAACTCTGACATCACAGTTCTCAGTCCTCTCGTTAGCTTATTAAGCCTAGATGTGCAAAATGCTTGCCTTGCACAGCAGTCACAATAAAAGTCTTCTTCTCTCTTTGGAGGGAGCCCAAATCTGTCCTGTGTCTGAGAATATGTTAATGTTTTATTCCACTTTCCCAAATCTCCATCTTGTATTGAGCTTTGGGTAACGTTAACTGTGCTGTCCAGCTCCATCTTGGCTGCTCCATCTCTTTTTCCTTCTTGTCCTTCACAGTCTGACAGCAAGCAAAGCCAGCGAGATCTCCATGAGCACTCTGAGATCTTGTTAATCCCCGTATTTCCTCCTCAATGTTTATAACTCATGTCTGCTAGGCTATCTTCTCTCAGTTCTCCGTTCATAATCCCTCTCCCACATACTGGTTTAGTTATCCATAAACCTCCTCTCCATTCTCAAGACTCTACACTGTGCTGCTTGTAAACAAATCTCTCCAGTTACATCTGAGATCTATAGCATCATAATATGTAAGAATGTTTATCGTTTTATCCTAAAGCTTCGTCTGATTTTTAGATTCTTATTTTTCAGTCAAGTAGGCCACATGCTGATATAATTATTTTTGTGTATATTCTGACAAATTTTGAGAAAAAATATTTTACATTGCTTTAATAAGCAATTTCCTGTTCACCCAATTTCTCATTATTTTTGCACTGATTGACATTTAGTTTGCTCTTCTCTATATCACCACTATATAGGGCAAAGTATGTTTTTTATGGAAAATGTTTCCATTAGAAACTGTGTTTTTAGCACTTCACATGTTCCTTTCTGACATGTCAGCTTTTTAGAACTGAACAGTCTCAGATTGCCAAAATGTTCAGCTTACCTCAGGGCAATATTATATATAAACAAGTCAAATACCTTCACAAGGCCAAATGCTTATGAATTTATCAGCACCTAGTCTCCTTTTTAGCCCTGTTATGGCATGCACAGCAAGGCAACTAGTCTTTCTCTCTCAACTGAGCATGTAATCACACGCTTCTTCTTGAGGCTTGGCTCAGGCCACCTACTTTACTGCTTGCTGCTTCGGCTGTGTGTGGTAACCTTTATTCCACATAATTGTAGTCACACAAGAGACAATGCTATCTAAGAAACCTGCCATCTACTTCAGCCACATTGGGGTACTTTGCACTCTCACTTTTAGAGATGGTGGTTTGCACATGCATTTGAGAAAAAATTACATGTACTGTCTTCAACATCAGAAAACCTGCCTCAACATCGAGAACATTTATTACTGTCCTGACTTGTAGGGTTCTACTTTCTACTTCAAATCTGAAACTCCTGATTCAGCAAATCTTTCTGTAATTACCTGGTTCTCATGTGAGACAAAACGGTGGTAAGAACTGAAAGCTCATGGCAAACCTATCTTTTATGAAAGATGCTTTTAGTGCTTTGTACATTTGTGTAGCTTCTAAACCAGGGATTCACATGATTGCAATATAACATCAGCAGTTTCCTAATTCCTGCCCCAACACACCTGATTCTCCATTTGACAAGCAGCTGAATAGGTGGATAAGTGATACTAAAATTCTGCAAATGAGTAGACATTTGGGTTATTAGAACTAGGTGCCATTAATAGTAAAACGTTAGGCTGTGTTTTGCGCTGTGACTGGACATGAATTCATTTGATGAGGAAGGCCAATGGCGTTGCAGATGTATGACTGTTTGTTTTTTAGACATGAGGAGATCTGCCTTATCCATCATATCCTCATGGCCTAAAATCAAGCGTTCCATCCCTTTTACCTAAGGCTGTTTTTGCACATGGCATGGGATTTACTGATGTTCACTGACACGCATGTGTCACTGAAGAAGGACAAGTTATCAGTCTCAGACAACGTTGACCTTACCATACAGCCTTTTCTAATTTTTGGTCAAAATAGATGCTCTGAAAGTCAGATGTAGGGCCAAATTTCCTTGAAGCTGGCTCGGCTTGGCTTTTTAAACTGTATACATGATAAATTGAAACAAATTGATGCTCCGTGTCATCTGTATAAATCAAAAGCTCTGATGTACCACAAAGCACTTCATGAAAACACACACAGTGATCTTAAAAAAACAGTCAAGCTTAATCTGTTTCTCTTCACTTTTCCCTCTTTATTTCTGCACCCTGTTCTGTGTCTGCTTTTGCCCGGCGACAGCAGCTTCCTGTGTTTGTTATTGGAGGAGGTTGAGAGGAGGGTTAGAGTCCGACACCCCTCACCCTTCGCCCTCCCCAGCCCCTTGGCCCAGTATATAGGGCATTCCAGTCACAAAAAGTTAAGAAGAGATGAGGAGAGAGCAGTAGATACAGAGGGAGACACTTCAATGCTTTAGCAGTGGCCACCTAAATTTGATTGTAAGGTATAAAATAATTTACACTCTAGGTCCTATTGGATCCTTTGCCTTAAGGATGCTTTATTGTGTGAAGTGGTAAGACAAGTGCTACAGTAAAGAGGAACTGCTGATTTATTGCATATTCATGATGTTCCGTCGTATGTTTTATTTATATATTGTAACAATGTAACATCCTAAGACATGTTACTGGTAGATCAATTCCATCAATGTTTTCACTTCAGCTTCTATCTTCTGTTACACCAAACAAAACAGTGGCCCCAGCATGTCAGAAGAGAATATTTGCATGGATGGAAATTATTGTTAGCAGCGAAAACATTGGAAAAATGTAACGTGCAAGTCTAATGAAAAGGCTGTTTAGAAAGAATGGTATAAAACAAATTATACATGTAACTGCATAATCAGCAGTTTATTAGGTGTTCTGTTTAATACTTTTTTGGTTTATTTGGTTATTTTTGGTTTGGTAGATTAGGAGACTGAATGTTAACATTTTTCCACACCATTTTAATTAATAGTGTGATAAAGTGTGATATGTGTAAATTTGCATTTGCATTGGCACCATGGTGCAGTGGATAGCGCTGTAGCTACACAGCAAGACGGTCCTGGGTTCAAGCCCTGG
This sequence comes from Distichodus sexfasciatus, assembly GCA_032718565.1. Lineage (NCBI taxonomy): Eukaryota > Metazoa > Chordata > Actinopteri > Characiformes > Distichodontidae > Distichodus > Distichodus sexfasciatus. Next base: position 185,475 of record JAVGVS010000036.1, on the reverse strand, counting down.
GTCAGCCGTGGGGCCTTTCTGTGTGGAGTTTGCAAGTTTTCGCGTAGGCTTCCTCTGGGTGCTCTGGTTTCCTTCCACGGTCCAAAAGCATGCAATATAGGTTCATTGGTGACTCTAAATTGGCCCTGTAAGGTGTGAATGTGAGTGTGATTGTGGTAGTGTGTGCCCTGCAATGTGTTGGTGCCTGCCCAGGGTTGTTCCCTACCTTGCGCCTGTAAGTTTCCGGGATAGGCTCCGGTCCCCCCGTGAGCCCAGTTGGGATTAAGCAGTTCGGATAATGAATGAGTTTGTAAGAAAGACTGGGATCGTAATGCATTTTTTTCCAGCTTGCTAAAATCACTTTTTAAATGTACACTTCCTTAGCTATAGTGGGGAAGAGAGAGATGGTTTTGTCATGGACTCAATTAAAGCTGAATTTAATATCAGTACAATGTCCAGAGGGAGATTAAAAAAAAACCAAAAAAACATGATGTAAAACTACACCAGTTGTGTTGTGCATCATTTGCTGTTGAAGGTTGGGAGTGTTTTAAATGTGCACATAAATCCTGGAGTACTACCTCATTAGTACTCCAATCCATTGCACAATGACATATGATGGTGTGTGTACACGTGTGTATGGGTGTGAGACACACACTGAATCAATTTTGTTAATTTTTAAGGATCCTCCCATCCTGCATCTGCTTTGTTTAGTGGAGTAAACCACAGTTACACCCAGTCAAAGTTTGTGCATAATGGAGCAGAGAAAATTACTGTGTGAACTGCGGTAATGTCATTGGCATCATTTTCAGAGAAAAAGGTATCAGGTAATGCATCATTGTAAACAAATCTGAATGAAGGATATGCACATTTTCTGAGACCATGGTTTCTAAGGCAATAACAAACTTTTCCAGCATGAGCCATAAACCACAAATATGTCGTATTTTCCTTCCATCAGTGTCACATAAGGAGGTAAGGTATATTTTGACATCTCTACATTTTTGGCCATATTAAAACTTGTTGTAGTTGACATAGACTTTTATTAATATCAGCATGGATATCTTAACAGGGTTCCCTAAGAGGGAACACTGATTTACAGTGAAGACAGTTCAATTTGAAATCAAATGTTTTTAAATAGTTTTGAGGAAAGGGGTGTTATATCTGATTTACTGTTTAACCACTTGTGGGTGGTGGAGAAATTCCCTTCTGGCAGCTAGATGATGTGTGTGATGTCTAGGAATTTCTGACTTTCTGTATCAAAATCTGAATAATGACAATTTTAAAAGAGCTCTGTGGATCATTGACAATTTAACTTGCCACAAGTCTTTTAGATAGTAGCTCATGGGCTATAATGTTTCTTAATATAAATATAACATATACTATATATGGGCTGCACGGTGGCGCAGTGGTTAGTGCTGGCACCTCACAGTGAGAAGGTCCTGGGTTTGAACCCCGGAAACGGCCGTAGAGCCTTTCTGTGTGGAGTTTGCATGCTCTCCCTGCGTTCACAAGGTGCTCTAATTTCCTCCCACAGTCCAAAAGCATGCACTACAGGTTAATTGGCGACTCTAAATTGACCCCGTAAGCTGTGAATGCCCTGTGGTGTGTTGGCACCTGCTCAGGGTTGTTCCCTACCTTGCGCCCGTAAGTTCTCGGGATAGGCTCTGGTTCCCCGTGACCCCCGGTTTGGATAATAAATGAATGAATGAATAATGAATATAATATCAATATAAAAACAGGATAAGATTGTCACAAATATGTTTACAGACCTTGGACCATTGTGGTACAAAGTCAATGAACTCTAAAATGTTAAAAGGAAAAAGGGTGGTTTGATTTACATATTCTTATTATTGAACTAATTGCAATCTCAATCACAAAAACTTCTGCAAAAAACCTATATTGCCAAAAAGGCCTAGCCAATAGCCAATATAAAGGCTTATATAAACCAGCTTAATATGAGCCTAGACCATCTACATGCCCTGGGTACATTTTTTGTATTTATTTGACAAAAGTTGTTAACACATTTTGACATGTAAAATGGAAATCAGTCTCTTTTGATTCCACCGATATAGCATGCATTTCTGGAATTTGACAACTGCCCGAGGATAATGCATTCCACAAAAAGAAGAAATTGGATTTGAAAGCCCTCATCTCTTGATGACGAAGATATAAAGTCTCGTGAAATTTGTTGCACACTTTTAAAAAGTTTGCTTAATGAACATTTTTTTATAGTAGGTGTTTCCCAGAAGAACCTCTTGTTGGCATAAAAGCACAAAATATATGGAGCATTCTTTGTGGGAGAGGTTCACTAACCAGAAATGGTTCTTCAATTCCATGAGTTGCTATAGGACTAAAAATAGGATCATTGCCTAGAACTCCGCTGCAAGGTTACATTTATTCGTGCAGTTCAATTTAATGCACATTGACCTTGAAATATGCAGCAAATACAGCAACCTCCTTGCTAAGCCTCATCCTGCCATTAACATTTAATTAGCCTTTATTAGACATTCAGCACAACCATATTTAGACATATCTTCATGTCCTTTGAAAGTATTGCTGTATGAGAACTGACTGCCTCAGTGTTTATGTGTGCCCAGTGTGGGAGAGGTTCAAGTTTTGGGGATGGACTCCCCTCCTCCTCCTTCCCCTCCGTTACTTCCAAAGTTTGTAAAAGACTTTCACTCCCTGCCAGTCACAGACTTGATGGTACAAGCTGAGATAAACTCTGGGACTTCCCCACCAGAGGAACAAATATTAAGAAAGATCTGCTTTCAAGGTTTTTAGGTTGTGCATTAACAAGATACGGGAATATTTCCGACGCAAAAGCAGCGTTTTGGGGATATTACGCGCAATTTTAAGGTAAGGTAAGTTAGGTGAGAAAACCTTATCACTAGGAAAATCTGATTGACGCATGTTTGTTGCAGGTTGCTTTATTTGATATGTGTTTAGCTCAAGTAAAAAGTAAATTACTTATACTATTTCTGTAGCATTATTCATGTACTGATATACTATATTGCCCTTTCCTTAATTGTCTTTCCTAATAAACTGAAATAAGCAGTTATACAGCAACGAATAGAAAAAAAAACTGAGCAAATAGTATTTTTGTATACGTGATGGATTCAGATATTTGCAATTCGAGTTTTCCTTATTTTGCGGATGTTTTGTACTTTGCAGGGAAGACGCACTGAGATTTTTATAGTCGTCTGTTTTAGAATCTTTAGATACTGCTGCGCGTCTGTAACGAAACGACCAGGTGCGTTCAGGTCACCGTGTAGTTTGATGCTTTGCGATCAGAAAATGTGGCGATTAGCAATGAAAATATTTCGTGCAAAACCAAATGGAAATAAATCGAATATGTAAACAGGGATCCGTTAAGTTATATAGAGATATATCAGAGATGTATGACGTTTTATTGTGTTATTTTATTGGGTTATGATTTGTGGTGAGATACACGATATACATGTGGTGAAATATTTGAGATAACTTCTTTAGTGAGTGCTACATCACAAGTTAAATATACTTAGCCACAAGACCCCCTGCAGTGTAAATGGCATAAAAACAGTAATTTCTCAAGTAATGTTTTAATGGATTTTAATAGATCTTCTCTCCATTTACTTTTCTTTCTTCTTGGTGCTGGGTGCTGGTTTAAAATAAAGTGGTGGAAATGAGTAGATCATTTTCAAATTACTGGGTTGCACATAGTCTAACAAAACTCCAGCAACAACCAACTGACCACTGCACTAAACCGTTTTCCAATGATTTCTACTCGTGGGCTCAGTTCTCTTCTTGCCAGGCCTGGATTTGGTTCTGTGCTCTGTTGATTAGGTCTGCTTGTGTGGGATTTCATGCCAGTCACCACATCCAAGATGAGTGGTAGCAGACACTTTGCCAGGCAAAGGCTTTTTTAGGGACACAAGTCACCAAATTATAGCCAAGACTACAGTTAATTCCAGCCAAGCGCTAAGAACCAAGAAACGCCCGTTGGTTAGGGTGAAAGAAGATGAAGAGGGTCAGGGAAGTCCGTGAATGCAACTCTGATGGGATTTTAAAAATCTAAACGATAGAAAAAAGTGATATGATCGATCCCTGGATCTCTTATGATAATGATGTTACCTGAAATATCTCCTGGCTCTGATATACCTGTGATAATCTCTGGAGCATGAGATTGGCACTTTAGAGATGCTGAAGGGCTGAAGGTTAATAATGCCTAATGATGCATTATGCATGTATGGGGCACAAAAGACATCTGAAGCACAAAAGTTTGTCTTAATGTTCAGCACTTACAGTGGTTAAGAAAATGACTGGTTTCATGTTACCATCTTGTCTGTGTGATTTAAGTCATAAGGTGTTCAGGACACGGCTAGGTACTCCCCTAAGATCTCTGCATTCAGGTCCTTCCAGGGTATTTGAACTTGAGATCCAAGAGGACCAAAGATTTTCTGGCTATACTGACTTAAATGTTGTTTGACAGTGGAGCTTGGTGTCTGGACACCTTTTATATTGGTGCCAGTTGGGAACATTGCTAATTTTAGAATATGGACGCTCTGTGGTTGACACATATGTGCAACCCAATTATGTGGTTTTGAGGGCCCAAATGCTAAAGCACCCCTAGAATAGGAAAGACTCAGAATAGTTGTAGTTAGATTATGCTGCACACTGAGACAAATAGAACAATGGAAATAGGTTAAAATGGCCAACCAGTGCAGCAGGTGAAAAAGATTGGCAGGAAGTCTGCTTAATTCTTCTTCCTTGCCAAGGAAGACTAAACAACATAAAAACATTAGCGGATACCAGGATAAGGGAGATGTGGGGAAACTTTAAAGAAGGTGAGTGACAGGAGTCTAACAGAAACTTTTCTCCCATTAAATGAATTAGAAAAATGATAAAAGAGGATGAAGACTATTGTGATGGCAATTATGGAATGACAATCTGTAGAACAGAGAAATCCAGGGCAGAGTGGCAATGTTCCGCACTGTCCGGCAGTCCATGCTTACAGTGTACTTTGCAAGCGACCTGTCCTGAAAGCACCCCTACTGGAGCTGGTGGATATCGGAAATATAAACTGCGGGAAGTGTGATTTGGCAGTACTCGCTTTTGGAAAACATTTTCTCTCTTTTCTTGCCGTTGCAACAAAAATGACCAGGGCCTTACATTACCTGGTTCAGAAGTCATTAAAGAAACACATTATGGTATAGCCTTTCAGAAGTGTTGGACAAGAGAAAGCAGAGTAGAGTAGTCAGGACTATGAATAGTCTAGGGAAAAGAAAGGCATAAAAATATGACCTTGCAGGTTAAATGCATGATAAAAAAATCATTTAATTTTACATGTCACTTTTAATTAATCTAGACTTTGCCTTTTCATTTAATATGTCACAGTTCCTTTCTTTTTAATGGAATGTTGCTTGTTCATCATTTGTCACTCAGTTGGTTTCCTGCATACTATCAAAGGGTTTAACCTTTAATTAACCAACATTTACTGGTCCATTCAACTTTAAATTACCTGATTTATTTTCTCCTATTCTTTTTCTACTTGTCTGTCTGTTTTCCATGTTTCAGTATGCTAACTGTGTCGATGTCTCATTATTTTCAGATTTAAAATGTTTTAAAGTGCAACATTGGATGATCAGTGTTAAAATACATCAGATAAACCTACAGAAATTAATCCGCAACTATCCACCTGGAAAATGATTTCTGAGTTGTCCCCAGGAAACTATCCACCTGGAAAATGATTTCTGAGTTGTCCCCAGTTAATTGAATCTAACATCTGACATTAAGAATTTTTATTGGTTGTTTTTAGACTAGGTGGAGAATGTGATAATAAAAATAATGTACTACAGTAAAAACCTTTCTAGATGTGAAGGTCATATTTGAATATCCTTAATGGTCTTTCTAAACTCATATTTCTTTGCATCACATGCATTACATTATGCATTAAGTAGAGTGTGTAATTTATGTATAAAATTGGTCTTTTTGGGCTGGTTTCTCGCTGATGGATTAAGCCTAGTCTTGGACTAATTTGTAGTACCAATGGAGATTCTCCATTCAAACTCAGAACTAGTCTAGGACTAGGCTTAATCCTCAACCGGGAAATTGGCCCTTTATGTCCAATATTGTGGTTCTGCGTGATTCTCATTCTTCTATGCCATCTGTCATTTTCTCCATTTCTCCTCTTTTCCTCTGTCTCTCTTATATCCAGACTGAGCTGAGATGGATATGGTGACCAAAATAGCCTTGTGCAGTACAGCCTTGTGCAGTACGGAAGGGAAATGTGGACATTGTAATTACCAGACAGTAGCTTCTCTTTTGTCTAACCCTGGCTATTCTGTGTGCTAGATTTAGGTGCTGACTTAGTGTTGTGAGAAAGAGAAAGGGAGAAACAGAGCAAGAGCGGAAGATGTATGTTTATAGCACAGCTTTTGCTTGAAAAGTGTTAACTGGGCTTGTCAAGCTGCTTGCTGACATATTTGGCACTCAGCGTGAGATTTGATTATTTTTTTCTTATATTGTTTCCTTTCTTCTCTAATTCTCTTTGGACTTCTGTCAAAATAATCAGTTAAACAGTGCTTCTGTTCTATTTCACAGCTATTTTCTGTTGTCAGTTACAGTTCGTAATGTGATCCATCCTTTGGTAATCTTCTGTATATGTTATCCCTTTGCCGATGACCCTTTGGATGAATCATAATGTTCACTTTAAAACCACTAATTTGTTGAAGAATCGTGTTCCATGCAAGAGCACTCCATTTAGCAAAAATGGCACATATACTTATCCATATTCTTGTGTCATTTTGTTCATAATATAATAGTTTTTAGGCTTTTGCAAGGCCAGAAGGATGCAAAGACGCCTGGGTAATTGTGCCTCAGGTCTGTCCTTACATTCCTCCGGCCAAGCCAAACTGGGCTGGTCTGGGGGAGCATGGTATAATTTAGTCACTATTTTTACAAATGGGAACATACCATATAGGGATTGTTTTTTTATTTACCATCGTGAAAATACTTCCCTTTTTCTACGTGTTTAGTTTTCAGACCAACTGTGGACACACACACACACACACCCACACACACACACACACACACATAACACACATAAATGTAATTAATAATTCAAAAATGTTTTAAGTCTAACAGCATGAGCCTTTGTATAAATAAGCACATATTCTACATAAATATACATGACACATATTTTAACATGGATGCATAAAGACAAAGCAAGCGGAGAATACTGAGAAGGTCAGTTAAAAGATGAATGGAATGAGGATTGAATGAGGCCTAAGGAAAAGAGGAATGATAAGAAGTCAACAGCATTGACTAAATACATGGCAACTAAATATTGACCTTAAAAAATGATATACCAATGACTTGAGTAAGGGTTTGAATGCTTTCATTTTGTCTTGCTTTGTTAAAGTTTGCTAAGTGCCATGGACAGATAAAAAAGGGCAATACCATCCTAATCTTTGTTAAGATGCATGTGCCTTCATAAGTATAACAATTATTGCGCTATTTTTTTTCCAAAATGCATTTTGATTTAGCTTTTATTTGATTTCTTATGAATGGCTTTTCAAAATAGTTCAACTATTAGCCAAAAGCTGTGAATCACTGTATTTCCATTAAAACGGAAACAGAAGGTTGGTTGATGAAAAGCAAAACCCCTGACTAAATTAGAAATTCAATACATTCAATAACTTTTAATGTACAGCTAGAGAACTGTAAATGTATTGTGCAATATTATGATGCTTTATAATCAAATTTGCTCTACAATACATGGGGGTTGTTTGGTTACGTAGTGTGCCGCCATTGTTTTTATTAGAGTGACAAATATTTTGATTGATTTTGTCAGGGATGTGATATGTCCTGTTTGGTCAGTTTAATATCCAGTCTCATATCCTCTCTCATACAATGTCCCGCCCGTGCTGTGCTGATGATGTTGATGCATCTCTGAACACTCTGTTCTCATTTTGAAGAGGAGGAGGGTGAGATTTCCACTGCAGATGTTGCCCTTACCCATGCATCACTGAAGTTCCTCCACAAAGGAAAGTGGGGTGATTCTGAAATCTGCCATCATAATTTGGACATCTGGCTGTTTTGGTTCAACCATGTGTGCCTGTATGATAACAGCATGATGATCAAGTGACTGAGCCGTGGTTGCAGCCTCTATATTGAGGCTCAATATTTTTAAAATCTGTAACTCAGGTTTATATTGGTGATTTCCATGTTTTCATGATTTTGTTACCCAAGTTTGGCAGTGAGGTTTAACAATAACTCGTGTGATTTAACATGGTGGCTGTTTTCTTTTTGTCATTACAATATGTCCTATATAGCGGTTAATTAAGAGGTTAATCTGTTGTTTGCTGTTGGTATTAGTTAAAACACATGCTCGATGTCCGGTGTGTCCACATGGCCGGTTTTAAAGGTCATGTTTAATGTATGGTGTATAAGCAGTGGTCTGGTGGTTGATGTAACCCCTGAACCGCTGCTGGACCCTCAGGCTAAATCAGCCACTGTCACGACACAGACATCACCACACAGCTGGAGCAGGTTCAGCCATGACATCATGAACATGCTCTCCACCCAGACAGACCCACACACACAGAGTCAGAAATAACCCCACCTTGCCCCCTTCCTGCTTAATGAATGGCTGGTGTGTTTGCAAATCCCGTTAGACTTTTCCCACTGCCACCACCACAAATGGTGACTGGTCTTGCTCTAGAAACGTGCACTTGCACTAAAGTCCAGACACACACACATACACATTCCAGCTGTCTTCTAATTCTCTCATTTCTGATTAAATTCAGGGGATTTTTCACACATGCTGGGCCTGTAGATGGCTTACAAAAACCCATTATTAAAATGAGTTTCTGTCTGTCTAATATTCAGTTCAGTTGCAGGTGTGGGTTCATCCACACTGGGTGGAACAGTAAATCTGGGCATGGAAGTGAACCACTCGGTTATTTATTCATATCCTTCTGTTGAAAAGATCCCTCAGTGGACAGACACCACAAAATTATTTTGGCAGACCTGTAGCCAGAGGAAAAAATGGCCCTGCTAGTACTGTTTAGTCTTTGTACTTTAAAATGTCTGTTCTTAAATGCTGCTCACACTATTTATTGATGACTCACTTGCTGACCAGCTCAACACACTCATTCAGTATTTTGCACAAACTAACCCTTTCACCCCCATGATTTCAGGAAACTTTCTGTGTGTGCATCAGACAGTTTGTTCCTCTTTCCTGTTTACTTATTTTTTTCATTTCATCCTCCTAATGAAATGATTTTTAGTGCCAGTATTTACTGTTTTAGTTCATTCTCCTCTCTCTCTCTCTCTCTCTCTCTCGCCGCCCTGTAGGTCAGAGTGTGTAAGTGCCATCGGTCTGTCGGTTGGCATCTCAGTGATGTTTTCCCACTGCCCCTTCCTGCTGCCACTGCTGAGTGTGTTTAGCTTGACCTCCCTCACGATGGCACTGCCCTTTGAGCAGAGGGGCTTCTGGGACTTTGGTATCGATGGTGACGGAGGAGGGCTGATGACGATGATGATGAGAGACGAAGAAGAAGGCTCGGCTGTGGAGCCCTTGACCCCCGAAATTACTGTGTGTCCCTTCGGGTGCCATTGTCAGCTGAAAGTGGTGCAGTGCTCTGACTTGGGTGAGTGCTAGAGGTGAATAAGAATTTGTGTGTGCATGTGTTTGTGTGTAAGTACATGCATTAAAAAATGACCAGTCAAAAGAAAGAAGTGAAAAGTGAATGAATGAACAGCCAGTTTAATAAATGAGCGAACGAAAAAAGGGAAACAGAGAGCTGAAATGATAATTAGGAATGCTCAGAGATGCAACGGCAATATCAAGCACAGAAAAAAGATAAGAGATAGAACGAGAAACCGAAAAGGAGAGAAAAGGAAACGCATTCTTCTGGGATTTACCCAAAGTGCACAGAGGAAACAGAGGCTTTGATGGCAAACGATGAAATGCTTCTGTGTAATTTCCTCACCAGCTCTAAGGAGTGGCCTCATGTTGTTCTTGGGACATGCACAGCATGTTTTACAGGAATAAGGAGAGAGGAAGAGAGTGAGGGGGAGCGTCTTGCAGACGGAGACATGCTGAAAGACTGGGATTGAAGAGCTTCTGTTTATTTACGAATTAAGCATAAAATAAAAGATGATTAATCCAGCCTGTCAACATGTTGATGTCTGAAAGGAGGGAAGGAGTGTGTTTTTAGAAGAAGCGTCTTCAGATTCACAGGGTTTATTTTGGTGTCCTTTTCTTTCCAGTGATGGAAAACAACAGACATTTTTTTTTTTAAATTCACACACATGCAAACACACACACACATCAAAAATGCAAATACACATACACAAAATTATATTCTCCATAAACTTGAAGCTGGCCTGATGTTCACAAAATGTAATATGTATTTTTGCTTGTGTACTTTTGGAAAGTTTTATAGGTAATTTTGTATTTTGTTTACTTATTCTGTGGTCTTTTATGGTTTGGCTCATTTTTAATGTGAAATTCCTTTTTGTTTTTGTATTATGTATTACTTATTGTATGTGTGTGTGTGTGTGTGTGTGTGTATATATATATATATATATATATATATATATATATATATATATAGATATAGATATAGATATAGATATAGATATAGATATAGATATATAGATATATGTATATAAAATCTGAATACACTTTGAATAACATTTCCCAATTCTAGCCTTTTTCATTTTCTCAGTATCCACTAACTTTTAGACAAATCCTCTTTTATCAATCTTTTCTGTCCTTCTGCTCTAACATGTTAGCCTTCAGAAGTTTCAGGTGGTTATGTATGTCTTTTTTGTTATTTAAAATGATAAACTTCTTTCTTTGGTGCAGGGTTGTGAAATGTTGTGGTCGGGTGGGTTGTAATGTTTTGTGATGTAGCTGGTGGTTAGAGGACTACCTAGGGGAATTTGGGGGATATGTTCTGTACCCCCGACTGACTGGTGGTTTGTTTAGCTCAAAGTTAATGGTTATTAATCAATGAGACAAAAAAATGAAAGGCCTTTTCAAATACATTTCCTAACATTTTCCAACCAGCAGAAGAGACTTATTACTTTCTAAATATTATTCCGTTCTAATGGCACAATGTTAGGCAAATAGTACTTTAAATGGTGAGAGATAATGATTTTTTTCCCAAGTTTTCTTTATTCTTAAATACAGAATCATGTTGTCAGAGTCATGAATGTCTTGTAAACTAAAAAGTCCAATTGCCCAAATGAATTACTATGACCAGTTTATGTCATTAGATGTTTTTGTTGGTTTTATTCTGGTCAACATAAGGGAAAAGAGTGCTAAACGTGGGAAGCAGAAGTACTGTAATGTTACTGAAATATTACTTAAATACAAATAGAAGTACTTTTTTAAGTTGTTACATTTTAATCATTTTTGTTCATTTATGTAACTAAAATCATTTGATCAATTAATTATTTAAACCGATGTTTTGTTTTGTTTTTTGCATATGTTAAAGCAGAGGTTGGAAATTACAGTCCTGTAGGGCCAGAGTCCAGCAGGTTACTTGATTTCAGAACATTCACACCTGGTCTCAGGTAGATAACCACCAGAAGAGACTCACAGGTGGGGATAGAAAACCCCCGGGACCTGAATTGCTTATCCTTGTGTTTAAGTCTGTCTAATTCAGTTTTTAAAAAACTACTGATTTAACATAGTGTAATGAAAGTGGTCACGTAATATTTTGCATTAACATTTTAAAGAATTGTTGTTGCATATACAGTATATGTAAGGTGGATAAAAGAACTGAGAGGTGAATCTGAACGAGGTGAATCTTTTATTTGTGTGATTTGTGTTTATGTGACGGTGTGGTGATGAAAAAGCGAGTTGTTGCCCTATTTAGTAGTAAAGTAGCTTACTAAGTGTAGAGCACTCTTAGGTAAAAGTAAAAATACAGATCTGAAAACGCCTCCCAAAATATAAAAAATAAAGTAGTAATTTGTTACTTCTGCACCTGCTGGTCAAGCGCTAAGTACAGCTTATGTAGGCCAAGATGACGGTGCCTAAACGATCCTGTAGCGCTCAACTGAAGAGTTTGTTATAAACCAGTTTAATCTGGTGACCAGCTAAATCCAGCTCACTTGGGCCACATTATTTTTTTTAAGTATGGGGCATGGACAGCTTTATGGCTCATTGCACATCTCATAAACATTAAGCTTTAGCTCACAGTAAATATGCCACATCTCAGCACAGAATGTGACAGAAGCTGTCATGGATGGGTGTTTCTTTCTATTTGCCTTTATTTATTTGCTTTGTTTATGGACACAGAGGAAGTCTATGATCTTGAGAGGTTTTAGAATCTAAACCAGCTGAGGACAGCTGTGTGTGTGTGTTCATGTATTTATCGTGATTGTGGGGACCTTTTGCTCCCCAAAATCACTTTTATCTGTTTTTTGGGCTTTGTGGGGACATTTGAGAGGTCAACATGAGGAAAAATGGCTTTATAGAAAATGTGCTTGTTTTATTTGAGAAACTAAAAGAGGTAAAAGATGTGCTTTTGGTTACTGAGGTTAAGGTTAGTGTTAGGATTAGGTGCAGGTGTAAAATTATGTACTTGAATATTATGGGAAGTCTATAGAAGGACAAAGATAGTAATACAAGACTGTGCGCAAGGCAAGTGTGTGTGTGTGTGTGTGTGCATGTGTGTGTGAGTAGGGGTGAATTTATTAAGAGAGTACATTTGTGTATTTGCCCTTTTAAAGGCATGCTTAGCAGTAAGATGTACACAAAGGTTAAAATACAGAGCTGTGGGCTTTAAAGAAGCATGTATATATTGTGTGATTTTGTTCAGGTTTGACTGAGGTCCCCAAAAACATTCCCTCTGACACCAAGCTGCTTGACCTGCAGAACAACCGCATTACAGAGCTGAAGGAGAATGACTTCAAAGGCCTCAACAACCTCTATGTGAGAGTGATCTTCTGTTAGTTTGATAAGGACTGAGAGGGAGACCATATAGAAAATTATATATGTATGAAATGTTTTGCTAATGGGTATAAGCATAAAGTAATGTTAAAATTACTAGACATCTTTGACAGACATAGAGAGAGAGAGAGAGAGAGAGAGAAAGAAAGAGAAGTATACAAATGGGATTGATGACAAACAATCCAATGGAAAGCTGGAAAATGAGATTGAGTTATCCTGAAGCAGAATGCCCCTGCTGTTCCGAAGGAGAGTGAGGTCTTGCCAAACTGAATATTTTACTTCCCTATTGTAATAACAGTCAAGAAATCCCCCTTAATTTATTTAGAGTCTCAACCAAACACCAAAATATTTGTAATAGAATCTAATCTATTTAAATAAGAATCTATGATTAAATAATAGCATTAATTCATACATGCATCATGCATCTTATCTTTCATGATCTTTTTTCTTTCCATCCTTTCAGGCTTTATCACTGGTCAACAATAAAATCTCAAAAGTTCATCCACGGGTCTTTGTACCACTTCGGCACCTACAGAAACTTTATTTCTCCAGGAATCTGCTGACGGCAGTGCCTAAAAAATCCCGCTGAAGCCTCCCTGGTGGAGCTGCGGATCCACGACAATCGGATAAAGAAGGTGCCTGAGGGTTCTTTCTCCGGCCTGGGAAGCATGAACTGCATAGGTCTGGATTTACCCTCACTCTTATGTGTAGTAGTGGTTGCATTTTGTGTCAACAGCTCCCATTTTAGATGGAGACAGTTGGTTTTGTGGTGGCCCTTGTGACTAAAGTTTGATTCTCGCTAAAATGCTTCTTGTCAGCAGAACCCCATTCAGAATAGTGTTTTGAGCCTGAGCTTTCAAAGGCCTGAACTCAACTACTCTCAAGATCTCTCAGAGTCCAAGCTAACTGGCATACCCAGTGATTTCCAGAAATAACGAAATACAAAGTCACACATACATGTAATCAACATTTTGCTGTTGGTTTCTTTAATATTTTCTTTCTACTGAATAACAACAAATAGCTCTGGTTTAACTGCATTTCAGTTGGTCCTTTCTCTCTCAGATCTCCCCGAAAGCCTCCATGAGCTCCATCTTGACCACAATGAGATTCAAGCTATTGAGTTGGAGGACCTGAGCCGTTACAAGCATCTGTACAGGTCAGGTCACTCTATGGTAGCCGAAACCTATAGGCACTGCCTCTGGGCAACAGTGCCACCTAGTGCTGTGATCATTAAGTTTGGTGACGGATGGATATGCTTTTTATGCCATTATAAATTCAGCATAATTCTATATAATCTCACCTTCACCAAATTTGGGGGTTTGACCTTGAACCTGTATATCTTGTAGCAATGTGTAACATTTTCTAATCACTTACTGATTAGTTTAATTGTATTCTAAAGAAGTGTTTGGACTCAGGCTGTCCAAACTGTATTCACATGCATAAGTCTGCAGAAGTTACAGTGATTAATTGCCATTGTATTAGGGCGGTTTTCTCTGTAGTCCAGCTTGTTCACTGGGGCTGCAGCACTCGTCTGTCCGCAGTGTTTTTGGGTTCATTGTGTTTACGGTTGACTAGGTGCCTGCCTTAATCTGCAGGTCTCCTCTATTGTTTCTCACGCTTTCGTTGTCGTGCTTATTCACTGTGTGCCAGATTGGGCCTGGGCTACAATCACATCCGCGATGATTGAGAACGCAGCCTGTCCCATTTGCCAAACCTGAGAGAGCTGCATTTGGAAAACAACCGTCTGACCCGCATCCCCAGGGGCCTGCCTGACCTGAAGTACCTGCAGGTGGGTGGTGACAGAAGGGGAAGTGAAAGGAGTGAACTGTAAATGGGTTGGTAGGGTCAAACTTCATACTGTGTACAACGGTGAGAGTGGAACAGGGAGCTCTGTGCTGAAAGGGCTTGAGTTTACCTAGGAGAAGAAGAGCTTTGGATATTAATTTTTTCTCCATTTTATGTGCATGTTAGGTGGTCTACCCATTCCAACAACATAAGCCAGGTGAATGTTGATGACTTCTGTCCCCGCGGCTTTGGCGTGAAGAGAAGCTTCTACAACGGCATCAGTCTGTACGGCAACCCAGTCCAGTACTGGGATCGCAGCCGCAACGGGTTGTGTCACTGACCGGCTGGCCATTCATTTTGGAAATTACAAGAAATAGGGACGAGAGCTGCAGATACTGGTCATCAAAACAGGAAGAAGGAAAAATCAAAAGCATATGGTGGAGGGAGGATAAAATCTATAGCACGTTGCAACTTAGTGGTCTGGAGGATTTAGGAAGGTTGAAAGGTGAAGAGAAGTTGAAATAAAACATGGCTCGCTCATTAATTTCAAATGTGGAAATGCAGGGCATTGGAAACTCAAGGTGGTTGGTGTTCCAAAGCTATTCATTTATTCCAAAAAATCAAATTATGGTCAAACCTTACAAAAAAATCCAAAGTCTTACCAAACCATTTCTGTTGTAAAGTACTTGTTTAAAGTTAATAGTGTTACTTGTACCCTGTTAATTTTATAATTGTTAAGTGATGTTAGTTTTATGATTATGATTATGATGATGGTATTATTATTATTATTATTATTATTATTATTATTATTATTATTATTATTATTACTATTATTATTATTATTATTATTGAAGTTTGCCCCGATAAGAAGTTAAAACAGATTTAAATTCTTAAGTGTTATTTTGTGGTGGCCTGTTTCTGTAATTGTCCTTTAGAGGAATGACTTGCTTCTTGTGCTTTAGAGGGGGTGGTGTAAAACAGTACTGTATGTCATAGTCAACCACATGCCTCTTTCTAAACCTCTTGCTTTATGATGCAGTCTATCAGAAACTAAGGCCCTGCACAACCTCAGTGGTATCACTGAGTCTGTAACTGTTAAGGGCCATTTTTGTTAATGTAGTTGTTTTGCACAATGTTTCACATTCCAAATGAGATTCTACTGCTGCTTTTTTTTTTTTTTTTCTGGGTGGATTGGTTCAAGCAAGGTTCCATGGCAACCCCGTGAAGCATGCTCTACTTTCTGCTGATCTGACGGCTGCTGAATAAAAAACCTTCCAGCTTAAATTGAGGAGCACAAATGACGATGGATCATGGTCAAAGCTGTGACAACAAAAATATACCCTAAACAACCCCTGAGTGGGAGGTTCGAAGTCACTGAAGTTTTTAATTACATCACAGACACAAACCCTACTCCCGAGCAAGGTACCGTCCGCAACTGCTATGCTCGGCGCGTCAGCTGCCCACTGCTCCTTCATGGATGGGTCAAATGCAGAGGTCACATTTCGTTGTGGTGCACCGTATGCTGTGGCGTGGAATGTTCACAATGACAAATGACTTACTTTTTTTTTTTACTTTCTCTGTGAGGCGCAAACAACCTATGCATGCATATCAATATTATTCCAGGTGTGTGTGTATTTTTTTTTTTTCTATTACACATCTGGCGATAATATTTAGTATTGTGAATGCTGCCCTTATATACATTAGATACCATTTTTGAGCGTATTAGTTATCCTAATAGAAGGATAAAATAATATTTGTTTATGCTGTTTATTTAGTTACTTAAAATCATTGCGGAATTTGGCACCTATAACATTTTAGCTCGACTTAGCATGGTAGCTACAAGGAGAAGGAGGCAGGAAGCCGTGGCCGATTTGATCGCGATCGCGTTCGTTGTGCTCTGCGGTGTCGCGCGGTCGTCAGGGTTACCGCTCCGTGCGCGTCCCCGCGCTGCCCGTCAGCATGTCCGTGAGCACGAGCCGTCCATCACCGAGGTTACTCGCCACCGTCTAAAGCGCCAGCGTACGAGGTTATTCGGCGGCTCGTGCGGAACGGACATCATGGCGCTTTGTGAGTGACAGTATTTTGTGTCGGGCTTCGACGCGTCGGAATGAGCTGAGCGGCTACAAACCAACGCCGCTGCGCCCGCGCTGGAGCTGAGGCCTGAACGGAAGCCTCGGGCTGGATTTGAGTCGCCGCAGCTAACGGGTGAGTTCAGTAAAGACGAGAAATCGAACGAACGCGATCAATTTCACATTAATGCCTCCGCGGTTGTCCCATTTTCTCTGACGTAAGCGTAAAGTATATGCTTAGCAATAACATTAGCATCACTACTCTTCACAACAACAACAACAACAACAACAACAACAACAATAATAATAATAATAATAATAATAATAATAATAATAATAATAATAATAATAATAAATATAGCAGCAAGCGGCAATAAGAGCAATCCAAGCAAAAGTCTCAAAAAGCAGCACAAAAGCAGCTGATGCACTAAGCCAGTCAGTGAACTGAGTCAGTGAACCAGGCGATTTTATTTTATTTATTTGGAGATCATTCAAATGCTGACCTTTAAAATGCTGATTTTTATTACATGACGTGAGTAGTAAGAGCCAGAAATTAATCTGAGAGAGGGATCTTTTGGGACTCATTTCCCACATATTGGACATTCTTTGAGACAAGGCTAAACTAAACAAGACAGCTAAAAGGTCTGGAGCATCTGTTCTCCAGCGTAAGTTTCCATGGTAACTCAAGGGGACTTCATTTAAGACATTTAGATGGAACTTAACTCCCACCTAAATAAGCCAGGCTCATGAAATAAGTAACTACGATTTCCCCGTGCAATTTAATAAAGAAGAAACAGAACGACCACAAGAGGTGATTGTTATTTTATAAAAATGCTGAACAAACGGGAACCCCCGGGGAAACCCATGCGAACACGGGGAGAACGGGCAAACTCCACACAGAAAGACCCTCCGGTCAACCCGGGGATCGAACCCATGACCTATTCGCTAACCGCCCGTGTACGCACCGCCAGTGTTGGGAAGGTTACTTTTAAAATGTTATTCCAATACAGAATACATGCCCTAAAATGTCATTTGTAACGTATTCCGTTAGATTACTCAAGGTGAGAAATAATGTTAATTATTTCCACGTTGTCTTATTTTTTGCAACTGTATGAATGTGGCAGTCACACCCTTCATATTGCGCCCTCTCTCTTCTTTAAACCTTACAGCCCTGAGAAAACTTGGTGCATTTTCTACCTTTGTTTTTAGGCTTATTATTGTGTGTGTGTGTGTGTAAGCCATACATGCCTTATGTTGTTGTGATCAGGACATCCTGCACTTCTCAAATGTCATAGTTTGATGTGTAAATGCTGACACTGTCTTGAAATCAGCCCATTTTTGATGAAAACTGACTTGCGCCTGTAGAATCTTTTTTCTTTTTTAGCTTTATGTAGTATAAAACTGCTGGACAAATATTAAAGAACGGTGTCTGTTTTATTGGCTTGCAGAGTTTATATTATGTAGAGACATTCTATGGCTTAGTACTGTGAAGAAAAATGAGATATTATTTGATAACAAATAATGCATTTTCTATATTTTTTTCTTCCTATTGATTACTCTCTAACTCTCACCCCAATGTTTGAAGCAACTACGATTTTCCCAGGATTAGTCGTTTTTTTAAATTCTGCTTTTTGGGTGGTTTGCGCAACATATTTTCCAAAGCATGCTCTCTGTCCGGTGCTAGAGGTGTCCTCAAGTGTCAAGCACCTTTTCCTTTCCCAATTTCCCAATTATCAACCGATCGCCGCTATTTTGGTCTAGTGTGAATTTCACATCTTTCCTACGTTTTTTTTATTTATTTCAGCCTTACGACTTACGGTTCAAGCTGCACAGTGTGTTTTAGCGGAGAAAATAATAATAAGAAACAGAACGATTACAAGAGAGGTCCATGAGCACTTTGTGCTTGGACAGCTATTAATAATATTGTTATTGTTATTATTATTAGTAGTAGTAATACATGTTAATTTAAGGGCCACCGTTATTGAAGTTTTTCTCCACTTAACTGCTGTTGCAATATTTGCACATATACTTGAAATTCCTCACGTAATTAAAATGGCACATTTTCTACTTCTGGTACTTCTACTTTCTACATCCTACTTCTAAACTTCTGTGTGCCTTGTACTCTGTAGAAACTAGGAGCATGTCGTCTAGTCTCTCTCTATGTCTACTTGCATATAGCTGGGATGACAATAAAGTTTACTTTGACTTTGACAAGTGTTATATTACACCACTAACAATATTGTAATAATAAGTAGGAGGAGAATAACAAAACAATCTTTCACTGTTAGCTTATTCATTAAACCTTGTCTAATGTTAATGTTATTTTTATTTTTTTTTGCAGTGGCCTGTTTGCAGTGGACATGGTTGGGCTGCACTTACACCTCATCTTCCTCCTCATCCTTATTCCCTCTTCTCTGTAACACCTTCCTCACCACACCCTTCCTAATGCTATTGACCCTTCTGCCTTCCAAACCTTTTTGCACCTGTCTTCTTGCTTGTGTCTCTCCTCCTTTGTGCCCAGTGCTATAATGGTGTGCTGTGGTCGAACTCTGGACTCCCCCTGTACATTGGCACTGCTGGTGGGCTTTCAGTTTGCCTTTGTGCTCTATTTCTCTCTGGGGGGCTTCCGTGGGCTTGTCTCTGTGCTAGTGCACTCCTCAGAGCCCGAGTTTGACTACTCTCGCCCCCATGACGTCTACACCAACCTTAGCCAGCTTAGTGCCCCGCTACCCCCTCACCCAGGCCCCACAGGAGCAGAACAGCAACTCAAAGACTGCCTGTTGCCCTCCCCACTGTTGGGTGAGTGCCAGTCCTTGCAAGTAATTAGTGTCGTTCAGGTTTGAAGATTATAGTTAATGCTTATGTTCCCATAATATATAATTAGGTCTTTCTTGAGTGGTTTCGACTATAACCATTGCCTACTTTATTGCCTTTCTCATCAAAAATGAGACAAGTCACAAGAAAACTGTTTGGTGTGATGATTCTATGGTTTTCTTTCAATCCATTTGTTCTAGTGGGCCCTGTATCTGTGCGCCTGTCCCCACCCCCCTCTCTTGAGGAGATAAAGAAAAAGAACCCTCTGGTAACATTGGGAGGCCGTTACCACCCACCAGGCTGTGAGGCAAGACACCACACTGCCATCGTGGTCCCTTATCGAAACCGGCAGAGTCACCTCCGAACACTATTGTACCACCTGCACCCCTTCCTACAGAGACAGCAGATCCACTACGCCATCTACATCGTTCATCAGGTCTCAGTAATGCACATTTACAACAGAATAAGATCTAGAACTATAACTGATAGTTTTTTTGAGGGAAAAAAAGATTTGATTTTTCATCTCTGTCGTTGCTGGTAGTCAGGAAACTCAACATTTAACCGTGCAAAGCTGCTCAATGTTGGTGTCCGTGAGGCTCTGAAGGAGGAGGAGTGGGGTTGCATCTTCCTCCATGATGTGGATCTTCTCCCGGAAAATGACCACAACACCTACACCTGCCACTCTCAGCACCCCAGTCACCTTTCTGTGGCCATGGACAAGTTTAGATACAGGTAGTCCCTAGATTCAGTTGACATCTTGGTGAAGGAATATGCCAATAGCAGAAATTAAGACTTATGACTTAAACTTTCTCTCCTCACTGACTCTGTAGGCTGCCATACCCACAGTATTTTGGAGGGGTATCAGCTGTTACTCCAGACCAGTATCTCAAAATGAATGGATTTCCAAACCAGTACTGGGGCTGGGGAGGAGAGGATGATGACATTGCTGCTAGGTGAGGATGGGGACAAGCTTGACTGTCATTTGAGGAGTATCTTAAGAAAAGCACTGTGTGAGAGGCGTGTCTGAAGGTTGCATGCTGTCTGTTGGATGTCTTTCTCTCTCTTCATTCTACTGTTACTGACCCAGTCATCACCATGCCCCTTTCATTGCATCTGTCTGCTCCTCCCACTCACTCCCGCATAGCCATTGGAAGGGTCAGTAAGTAAAAGCATGAATCACCAGCACTTATAATGTTTAAAGCTTCAACTTTTGCACTTCAAGGATCAGTTGTCTAACTTTAGTGGAGTTATGTTCTACAATCTACACCTTGAAGAGTGCAGTCTTTTAAATGGTAAAAGCAAAGTTGAAGCTTTGCAACAGTACTCAGGTTAGCATGTACAGTAGTTGCAGTAGTGGGTTTTTATAGGTTCTCTTCTCTCTGGTGCCTCTGCTGTGGTACTATCATGCAGAAAAGTAATGTGCCAGCCAGCAGTCAGCTGCCTGACCCTGGTGGCATACATAATGCTTTTATGCCTGTCATTGACAGTTAGCAACAGCTACCTAGAGCTGTTAAATGGTAGGTACTTTGCCTGCTACCGTATTGATTTCACTTTGAACGGCTTTTTTTTTCTAACAGTCATATAACTAGATCCAAAAGACAGAAGGGAGCACCCAGAGACAAGGAACCTAAACCTTAGATCTAGATTTAGTGTAAATAAATTTAAGTAAATAGAAGAAATGTCTGTATTTTAAAATGATCTTTAAAAGACGGTTAAATTCACTTTCACCATTACATAGTAAGTATCTGTTTCAAGCTACAGGCTGTCTTTTAATTCTCTATATGTAATATACTCACTGGCCACTTTATTAAGAACACCGACCAACACAGTAAACAGTAGGGTTCTTAATAAACTCGACGGTATGTGTATATTACAGGAACTTTCCGTATTCTGTTTTCCTTTCTCATTCAATCATTCCATCCATTTCCTGGTATTATTTCTTTTCTCACTTTGGCCTCTTCCACACATGTACCTTGGAATTCCCCCTTTAAATAATTGCAAATGCTGGACAACAGATCCAAAAACCGTGCTCTTTTTTCTTCACCACCCATTATTGCATCCTGGTACTGGTGGCTGTCCTTTCATTTACATTTGTGGCCTTAGCTGACACTCTTATCTGGAGCGATTTTTGTAATTACAGGGATAGTCTTTCTTAAGCAACTTGGGGTTAAGGGTCTTGCTTAAAGACTCAAAGGTGATAATCGTGGTAAAGGTGGGATTCAGCCAGGCATGATCCCACAATCACAAACACCCTTAACAATGTCCAGGAAAACTACAGTCAGTTCATGGGTGAAAGAGGCTATGACTGATAGTACTGCCTTTGTTGAGTTGTGTGATTATCTCTGCAGAGTTCGTCTGTCTGGGATGAAGATAGTGCGCCCCCCTGTGGCCATTGGCCATTATAAGATGATTAGGCATAAAGGTGACAAGGGTAATGAGCACAACCCCAGAAGGTAATTATGGAGGGTCACATTTATCACATTTCTTAATGTAAGTCAAAGGGGTCTCAGTGTCAGAAGACATTCAGAACTTCTGCTTTAGATGTTGTGTTCAACCTGTCGTTAAAGTCAGTTTCCTTAACTTTTAGGTTTGACTTGTTGAAGCGGACCAGGTTAAGTTGGCGATCTGATGGCCTCAACTCGCTGACCTATGAGCTCCTGTCCAAAGAGCTGGAGCCACTCTACACGAACCTGTCTGTCAACATTGGAGAAGACCCTCATCCTCCTCCCAGAAAGTCAGAACCCCCTAAGAATGCATCTCATCCTACAGCCAGACCTGTAGGCAGGAGAAAAGAGGAGGGAAAAATCTATGTGCTCTCCACTCAAGCTAGCAAATTAGAACATGGCCACCTCAAAGCAACAAACGGGAGTTTGGATCGTGTACAGAGATCTGCCTTGAAACTGGAGGTCGGTTGATGTGGCAAACATTTCCACCACAAAGCACTGGCAGTAGTACCACACAGGGTAATCTCCTAAGGAGGTGGTTGATTTGGTTTATATCAGTTTGCTTCATTCTTTTAGAAATCATGGAGCTTTGCACTGAGGTAAGCTTGCAGATAAGCTTAGTCATTCAACTAAAAATCCACTGATGGTGCTGAGGGGGAGCTCTAGTGTCTGATTGTCTGAAACCATAGCACAGTGCCAGTTTATAGAAAAACCTGCCAAAGGACAGATCTGAGAATGGTCCAAGCTATTGCCATGTTGCAGAAAGTGACTTATACGTGTGCGATTGTGTGGTAGAGATGTTCACACCAGTTCTTCTTCAGCCAGCCTGCCGTCAGCTGATGATCTTCACCCCACCATGTGGGCTTGTCTCTCTGTGCCTTTCTGCGCTCTAGAACCAGTCTATCAGCGTCTTACAACATATGTTCTCTATCCCAAGACAAACCTAGGTTGGTGCATACTGCTGTATCAGAGTAATACTAGAGCTTATTTTCTGATCCTCTTCTTTCGAATCAGCACACACTGCTTCGAGATCTTATGTTTGAGCATACTGATAATCACTGTGGACTATTTTGGTCTTGCTCTGGAAAATGTTCAGTTTGTCATGTTTGCACAGGTTCGTGTTCTCCTTTTAGAAATATTTGATCTCCTGGCGGTGAGCACTGACTCAGTTTTACTTTGAGCTGCTCAAATTATTACTATTTATATTTTTTTATGGCATATGGGGTATTGAGTTCTTGTCTGATGCCTGTTTTTAGTTTTAGAGGGACAATCACTAAGAAAAGCAAGATTTCTCTATTAGAAAGTCAAAGTATTTATTGTTATAATAAATTAATTTTTCATAATAATTTATTTTAAAATGCTCTATAGTTATGTGAAGATACTGAAGTTATCACAGTAAGTTTGATTATTTTCATAGTGTTAACTCCATGTGCAAATGCATTTATTTATCATTTCAGTTTTGTTAAGTCTCCTTCTCTAAAGAAGTATGTATAGTTATTTGATCATTTTTATGACTTCACACTGCCTATTCTTAAAAGAATAATCTCCCCAAAAACTAATGTAGTTTGCATTAATGAAGGTCAAGTTATTGGTTTTTGGACAGGGCATTCTTTTATATCAGTGGAATGGCAGTAAATATCGCGTGATGCTTCCGTCTTATACAAACAGCCTCAAAGTTTTCCTTGATGCCTTTTGTAGTCAAAACCTTAGATGGTTAGATGACTATTTATTTATTCATCATCATAGTCTTTTAAAATAAGGTGCAGTTCAAACAGTAGTATAAATTATCTACCTTTTACTAGCATGTGTCCAAGGAGCATATTTCCCCATAAAATATTTGCAAGATTCTAACATATTTAGTGAAAACAGTAGTTTTGTATGGGATGTTAGTAACGATATATATTTAAATACCTATTAGTACTCATAGTTTGACAATTTCCAAACTTTGACTATGACATGATGCCATTTATCTAAAGGTATAGTAATAAACTGTGCTTCATAGAGGTTTGGTTTATTTTTGTTACATTACATATCTTATTACACTATAAAAATGCATCACTTCATAAATGAACAAATAAATACATGATTTCAGATTAACTTTATTAATGGAGTTAAGTCAGTTCTGATGACACCTTGGTCTGCAGTGAAGCATCGTAATTAGTGATTAATAATTAACAGATGCTGTCAAGGGGAAAACAAAGTACTGATTGCAAACACTGTAATGCTTGATTGTATTCTCATCTACAGACTGCTTGAATAATCCTTTGCATAACAAGGATCCCTGAGTACTGACGTTATGGGACTGACATACAAGAACCTCCAGTTCCCAAAGGTTTCTGTGTGCTGATAGTGTCACAAAATGACTACAAGCACTGAGAATAACAGGCTTACTGATGACTAGTGAAATCAGCTGATGCTCTGTTTCTGTGGAACTACAGGTCTGCTGCTGCTTTCTGTAAAACAGTTCCATTCAGTGGATAAATAAAGGATGTTGAAATAAGTCTGTGGCTGTGCCCATTTGTTTTTTAGAATGGCAGGTCTGCAAATTGGTCAGATCTTAGATTCCACCAAGGTATATGACTGCTTACTGACTGGTCTGTCAGTCTGGGTCACTGGTCTGGACTGAGTTTGTGGTAAACATCCATCTTGCTGGGTGGCTGGTCTAGATTCAGCCTGTTTTTTCTCTGGCACAAGCTCAGCACTGCTTTGCTGGGTTGTTGGTCTGGACTGAGGTTTACTAGCACCAGCTACAGGCATCTCTGGTACAGCCTCACTTGGAGCAGTGATCAGCGCCTGTGCCTGTCGCAAATCCATGTTTTGGTTTATATATAAATCAGTGTTTGATTTCACACAAGAATAGTGTAAAAGAAAATCACTTTATACAACATCTACCTTAGAAGGAGTTCTGCTGGCTGCTCTGCTGGCTTGAAGGAACTTGGGAGGGGCTGAACGCTGGAGGCAAAGAGGCTGGCCCAGATTCCTGAGCCGTTGTAGACCCTCCTGTGAGCGGGCTGTAGGGTTAATGTGAAAGGGAGGGATCTTGTTTGGTAAATCCCAGGTCCCCTGGAATGATGACCAAGCACTTCCGCGCTGTTAAAGGCAAAAGAGATTGTGTTAATGATAAAAATGGGAAATCACTGCATAGTCTCTCAAACCAAACAAATTTCATTCACATTTGTAACACTTGGTAGTCAATAAAGAGAACCCTCATACTCATAATTAAATTAAAGGCCATTCAACTAAGTGATCAACCCACAGCACACACATTTGGTTTTTAACTCGTGTATTTAATTTTCATACCTTTGCCTTCACGCTAGGAAGCAGGTGACCTCGGTCTGTGGCTATAAATGTAGTGTGGCCGTCTGCGGCCGATGGTCTCTACAACAACAGAGTTTTTGTTCATAAACAAGGCAATGAAATTAGCGGTAGTTATAGGATATACAAATCAAAATGTACTATAGAATACTGGTGACTAAACCGACTTACAGTACCTCTTTAAACTGTTTGGGCACGGTCCAGTTTTGGAGTTTATTGGACTTAAAAGAACTGTCATACTGTAAAAAATATACATATATATATATTGAGAGAGATAAATCGATTGTAGCAGGACTAATACATCAAATACATTAATTTGATAAGTATTATTGATGGTTTAGCTACATAATTTACCTGGTTAGCGGAATAACAGGACGACATTTTTCCTGCGTCGCTTGCCAGCGGTCTCTTAGCAACCGGACTTACACAGACCTCTGTGAAGTTTATTACTGTTTAATATTCAGTTCGGATGGTGTTGAACAAAGGTGGCTCACAATATAATTTTACGCCAAAGGGCGTAAAATTATATACAATACACAGATTTTTGACGTGTATAACAGAATAGTCGAATGTGACTCATAAAAATCTGTTGAATATTCATTGTTAAGGTCACGCGCCATCTAGTGGCTTCTTAATGACGCACTTCCGCTCCACTCGAGTTTACCGGAGTTCTGTGAAAAGATGCTGTTCTCTCGTCATAGAAGTTGGTTAATTAATCGGGGAATGTTGCCTAAATGTACCCGCGATCTAAAAAACAAAAACACAAAACAAAACAGGAGAGTATCGCACATGACATCTACTGGTCATAGACCAATATCATTGATAACCAACTTAAAGCAAGAAAATACTGCTAATGATTATCATATGAAATGTAGCCATACTGTGTTTTGTATCTCAAACTTACTTTGCACAATCATTTACTTATCACATTATAAACAAAAGTCTTAAGCAATTTAAAGACATTAACAGATAACAGATAAATAACATTACTTCTTAATTTCGGTATTTTGAAATGGCTTCTACAGCGATATTGAACAATAACCTTAAAAAGAAGCAGTGGAAGAGGTTATTTAAACGTCTTAAAGGTTTAAAATGGAATAAGCTAGTAAGTTTCCCTTAATTGTTTTTTTCCCCACTACTCCATACACAAGGCGGCGCTACGCATGCTTTAGTGTTTTTGTAATTTTTTCAGCTGTGCAAGAATTGTGATGACGTCACGCCAGTCGTGCTCTACAACTTTGGCGAAATGTAACGATTATTTCTGCACCGATGAATTCTAAGTATAATGCCTTATTGACTAGTTATGTAACGTAGCTCTCGCACTTGTATCTTGATGAAGTGGGTTTTTACTGAGGTCCTGTTTATTGCTATTTGTGCAGCAGTATGTCAGAATTTATTTAGCAGCCAGCTGTTAGCTTTAGTCAGTAGGCTGATAAATGTGAGTGTCTGGGTCAGCTAGTGAATGAATAGCACAGGCAGTTGATTTTTATGTTTTGGGTTTTTTTTTTTAAACTAATCATATCAGATTTAGAGCTAAACACATCATGCAGGCACAGAGCTCTGCACAGGGAGCGCGTATTTGTGAGGCGGAGCACGCGGACGCCGGTAACGACGCAAAAGTCCACTTCCGAGTCTGTCGCTTCATCATCGAGACTGGTAACGTTGCACGTTTAATTGAAAAATGTGCATATCTCATTAATAATGCATGGTTTGTTCTTACAAATAAAAATGTTAGTAACAGGTAATACTGACTTATTCGAAAGGTGCAAATATTTGGTGATGTTTTAAAACTGTCAAGTTAGGCAGGTGTTTTTGTATTGCACTTTTTCCATACACTGAGGCAGACATCCCAAGTCTCCCGGAAGTTCCGGGAGTCTCCCGCATATTGATAGCGGCTCCCTGATGCCCGCCCTGAAATGAGTTTTTGCAGGTTGGGATGCCTGCTGAGGTCATTACATGTTTATAAAAATTATGTTCAACTAGAGTGGGTGAAAATGCTGTGAAAGCAGTAATTGTAAAGTTTAACGTTGCTGGTGTGTGGTGTCCAAGTGTTAGGGTACCTTTTTATGGACCAAGAGTTTGTGGGATCGAGTCTTGGCTCTGTGCTACCTCCAGCACAACCACCATTGAGCCACTGAGCAAGAATCCTTAACCCCAAGTTGCTGTGATACAAGCATTTGCTATATGCATTAAATGTAAATGATGTTTGCAGGAGTGAAGTTGGGAATGCGCTCTGTACCTGCAGCCACCGCCTGTGTTCTATACCACAAGTTCTTCCAGTCAGCCAGTTTGCAAGTTTACGAACCTTATTTAGTAGCCATGTCCTGCATTTACCTGGCAGGCAAGGTGGAAGAACAGCATCTCAGAACGAGGGACATTATTAACGTCTGCCACAGGTAGGAAAGGAAGTTGGGTTATCAAAAAAGCAGTTGATCTTCCCTAACTGTGATCAGCATCCTCTTTGACTGTCCTTTTGTCTGTGACTTGGGAGAGAGTTGCCCAGTGTGCCATATGTGATCATTTCTTTGAATGAGTTTATTGGAAAATAGTGTTTTCTTCTTATTCTTTATATTTTCACCATTTGGCATGTGCTCTCCTCCCAAACTGTTGTGTTGTCTGATAATATATCTGCCTATGTATTTTCTCACTCTCATTTATACACCACATTGCTCGTATTCCTATAGGTATTTTCGTCCAGGAAGTGAACCGTTGGAACTAAATGAGAAGTTCTGGGAGCTGCGGGACAGTGTGGTGCAGTGTGAACTTCTTCTTCTCAGGCAGCTAAACTTCCATGTGTCTTTCGACCATCCCCATAGGGTAACACTTGAACTTTTATTGTACATTTTTTTATCTTTCAAAAAAATGAAAACTAGTGCTTTTTATGTTTGGTTTTGCCATTCTAAAAATATATACATTGGCTATTAATATCCTCAATATTATCTGTCTTTGGGTGTATATGTCACATCTTAATGTAACATGGCCAAAAAAATGCTTTTTGTTCTCCTCTGGTTGTGGTACCAGTATCTGCTGCACTACCTGCTTTCCATTAGGAGTTTGTTGAATCGCCATGCTTGGTCTCGGACACCCATTGCGGAGACGGCTTGGGCGCTGCTCAAAGACAGCTACCATGGACCTGTGTGTGTGCGACATCAGCCTCAGCACCTTGCCCTCACTGTGCTTTACCTTGCTCTGCACACGTATGGAGTCCAGGTTCCCTCAGGGGAAAGGGAGTGGTGGCAGGTGAGGACACATACATTTTAGAGGGAAATTATTATTTCCAAAAAATACTTGATTTCAGAAATTGCATTGTCAAAAGCAATAGTGTAAATTCTTTATAATTATAGGTGGGTGTATGTTTACCTCATTCTGTATCAAAAGGTAGTATTTTTTGATGCTACAAAAAAAAAAGGAATTGAGTAAAGCTTGACCATAATTTTTAAAGACGTTTTGCCTTACTCTTTATAACTGTATTCCCATTGGGAGCTTAGGCAAAGTTGGCATTGACACATTCTGTCTCAATAGGCAGCAGTAAGGGATGTAACCATAGTCAACTCATGATCCGATGCACTAACCATATATTCAACAAAGTAAGGCTGAAAACAAACTAAAAACTCAGTTCTTAGTTATTCCTTCTTAGCAGTAGATGTTTACAGAAGGCTGTTTTTACCATTTCTTTCAGTGCCAAATGCAGTACTTTTTATCGTTGTTTTGTTTTCAAAATGCAGAGTACTTTGTCACGTTGTGCTGTTACATCGCTAACTGCAATTTAGCTTATCCTGTTTCTGTAACATTGAAAAGTTCAGCAGTCATAGTTCGCTCTACGTTAGTTTGTATTACCTGATCTCCTGGAGAAATTGCTGTGAAGAGTTTATAATTATAAGAGCTGACATTCAGGGAATATTGCTTATAAATAAATAATTAGAAAATGGGGAAAAGCATCTTATAGTGCTTTATTACTCACATGCTAATGCATATGTCTCAACAGGTGCTATGTGAAGACGTCAATAAAGCTCAGATTGAGGCCATAATGGCTGAACTGCTGCAGCTCTATGACATGGAGGCCAAGTGCACCTGAACCCTGAAATGGGTCACAAGCAGATGGAGAGAAAGTGCAGATCCCAGAGAACGTGGATTCTGGTGATTGGTCCACAATCTTGGAAATGGAGCTGTACTTGTACACAGTTCATGGTCATTAAAGCAACAGTGGTTGCAGTTGACAGTGCTGTGAGAAAAATGTCAGGTTAGACAGTAAAGATTAGAAACGTGAGCTGCTAGGCGAAAACCTAAAAAAACCCAGACTTTAGTCATGGCACATTGATCGGTTCCAAAGCTCATGCCCTACTTTTCCTACCTTGTTCCATTTTCCCCAGGAAAGAAGAGTAAAAGAGGAGGAAAGAATTTAAAGTGAAATATAACAGTGCCAGTCTATCCCTAGAGCAGCACTGCGACTTGAGGTAGAGCAGCCAAATCTGGGGCAGTGCTTTGATATTTTATATTTTAATTACTCTCTTCCTTTCCCATTAGAACGTTTCCCTGTGGTTCCCTGAAGTTATGTTACAGTCCAGTGTGGTACCGTAGGTTTTGATTGTCAGGCAGTCAGTTACATCATGCAACAAATTGGCTCATTAATCTAACTTCGTTTCCCAAGCTGACTTGTTCTTTTAAAAAGATAGTTTGCTCTGAGAAGAAAAAAGCATTTTTATTTCTCAGGACCCATTGCAGGCTTTAATCTATATGTTAATTGACCTCTTTTGCTCTGCAGATGCATATATGACCACTTATATCACAAAGAAAAAATGTTGCTGTTTTTTTCCCTTTACTCAAGTTTCACTGTTACCTTGTATTATTTGTTGTGGGTAGTTTGATGGTTGTTAAATGTAAGGCGATAAATTAGGCATCAGGTAGGTGGAGTCTCTCCTTTTATACTATACAGAAGTGTAAAATAATTTATACATCATCCCCAAGTAAATCAAGTATTTAAAGCGCCTTCTACTTGTCCTTGTATGATCTCCATCCCTCTGTGCACTCTCTCATGTTTGGCTTACTTGCCCCTCACTTGCGTGTTAAGGCTGAGTGGTGGAGTTTTGGTGCCGCTCACATTCCCTTAGCATCACTTGCACCATTCTGGTTTAGAACTCGTTACTGTCTGATCAGGTTATTCCGTCATGTGCAAACTATCTGTCTTACACTCCCAGGAAAATGAAATCATGTGAATTGAGCTGGGATAAAGCTGATCTGCGATGAAAGCCATAAATATTGTGGAATGTTCTCCTTGCTGTAGTGCTTTTGCACTATGTGAGAAAACAGATTTGAGTGTGTAGTAGTAATGATGGTATATTTTGCGTAGGAATATCATCCTTTCAAATGAATCCTAATCTTCCCTTCATTACCACCGAGACTGTGCCTCAGTTATCTAAGTCGCCCTCGGTAGTATACACACACACACAAACACTCCCCTCCTCTCTGCAGGCAGGCCCTAATGCTGGGCGTTATGAATTATGGAGAGGGAACATGTACAGCCGGAATCTCTCCCATAAATAAAACATCAGTGCAGGCCTCACTATGGGATAGGGCGCTGGGAATAGGAAGGATGGAATTGATTGAGGCTCTATCCTTAACCTTTTTCCTATTCATTTTATTTCTATTTTCCTCTCTTTTTAACCTTTCTATTTGCCCTTTTCTCCGTCCCTCCCTTTTTTAATTTCACTCTTGTGAATCCATTTTTTTTGCCTACTGTATACAGCCAAATTGCAAAGCACTGCTTCTCGCGTAACCGTTTCTGACTCACACTTCCTTTCTCCCTTGGGCTCTTTTTTCCAAATCTTTCTTCCCTCCCTTGCTCCTCTCTTTCCTCGCTTTCTCGCCCTCTTTCACCCCATCTCGCACCTTTGAATCCTTCCACCACTTTTCCTGCCATTCAGCTTTTTCTTTCCATTCCATTTAATCCCTAAATACTCTCTCCCTTGTCGTCTTTTTCTCCTTCTCTCTCTGCTTCCCTTCTTTCCATCTTTTCCCCTCCTCTTCTGCCTCTTGCTCTCTCTCTCTGATACTCTGTGCTGTTCTGGCTTTGTTGCAGTATCCCTCTATTGCCACTCTGAGGAAGCTTTTCCTGCATATCCTATAACCAATTGCACGGCCACACCAGGGCATGTGATGTAGCAGCATGTATAGTTTCAAGCTTCCTAAAATTTTTACACGATTTTCATTTGCACAGTTATGACCCAGCTGCCGTGCTACCGTACGCTCTGGCTAAAGCATTCATTTTGCATCACTTCTCTAATTGTCCACTATCTGCAACGCACTCATCACCACCTCCTCTGTCCTGCTTTCTCTCATCCCAAGTGAGTTCCCCCCACCTTCCCCACCCACACATTTAGCAACGAATCAGGCCTTTCATGTCTCCTTGTATCTTTTTGGATGCTCAGTTGGGCTATTTTTTTTACTCGAGTTTGAAAGCCTGCCAGCGTTCGGAGTAAAGCCAAATCAGTCAGCTTTCAAAAAGGGAAACCACTGATGCCTGATTCAGTGGGTGTGGGAGAAAAATACAGCAGAGGACTGCAGTGAAGTACCTGCTTTAATTACAACACAGCAAGAGAGAGAACGCCACAGCAGAGGACCACAGGAGGAAGTGAAGTGGGACACAGCTGAGGAAAAACGCATGATGGGATAAGAAAAGAGATCGCGTGTAAGCACAGCAGTTAAGTTAAAACTACTCTAACAGTCCAACCAAGTGCCACCTATGATTGCCTAAACTGCCATTTTTGCAAAAAAAAAATTTGTCCAGTTTTACAAGATTCATCAATGTTAGCACCTAAATAGTGCCTTTGCTTTTCTAATAGTAAAGGAGATGATTGGCCAGTAAAGTGAAAGTGAGTGTGTATTTGTCATTGTGAACACACCACAGCACACAGTGCACCACAACAAAATGTGACCTTTGCATTTGACCCATCCATGAAGAAGCAGTGGGCAGCTAACAAGGGCAGCGCCTGGGGAGCAGTGCTTGTGGGCACTACCTTGCTCATGAGTACCTCAGTGATACAGGTAACCTTCCGATCACAAGGTGAACAATTAACCGTTACTCTGTCAACTGTAAAGTCATCATACAGTGTCCATTATAAAATCCAGCTTTTGCAGTTGTGGACATCATGATTGACTGAGACGCATTCTGTCTGCTCAGGTTTCAGTAGCGGCCTTCTAGAGTCGCCACTACCTGCAGGGCTAATCCACTGTTGCTCCCTGAGGGGACACCATCTTCCTCCCAGACCCTTACCTCTGAATTATATATACCCCCTCAGCCGAAACTCCTCTCCACTTTACTGGACACGCCTCACAAATATTTTAGAGTGAGAGAGAGCACAATGAGGCAGAGGGTGATTCGAGTGCCTGCATGCATGCATGGGTGCATGAGTATGCAGAACTGGGAGGGTCATTGTGATGCCTCTTGAAGTGCAGTGTAGACAACGCCAGCTGACGTGCTGTTTAATGCAGCGTTACAGGTTGCGCTGCATCTTTTATGCATGCCTGGCGTTTTCACTTTAATGTAAGTCTCAGTCTAGAACAATGATGTTTTTTGCTAGCATCTGTCTGAAAGAACTGTTCCATGTTTGCTTTGTGCATGAAGTATGTCTGTTCGCATACACGTGTTTGCATACGATTGCTGCAGCGGCAGCACACTCGAGCACACTTGAACGGATAAAAGCTTTCTCTCCTTGGCCTGAAAGTCCTCCTACATTAGAGCGATCAGATTTGAGCTGCATGTGCTGGGAGACAGCAAGATGATTAGACCTGTGTGGGCGTCAGGTGGTGTCTGAATTTATGAATTAGAAAATGCAGCATGAGCAAGTCAGATGACAGAAAGCCTTAGACGCTCAGCTGAAATGCTGTGTTCCTGTATAAACCGGGAACCCGGTGGAAAATATGTCTTCTAGCATTACTGCTCCACTGGTGGGTCACTGTGTGGCCATGTAAAACAGACTAGAGTGTACAATTTGAAACCTGCAGTGGCAATAAACTCTAGGAACATTAGATATTGAGAGCACAGCAGCCAAATTAAGATTGCAACATCCCACCCAAGTGGCACTTATTCCCACCTAACAAAGCTCCACCATTTTTGCTGAAATTGACTTGACTCCCACAAGCAATTTATCTTTGAGTTAAAGAAGTGAGTTCTCTTGTTGAATTAGGCATTTATATATATCTTGCTTTTTTACAAATAAGAAAAGGAGACAGGTACTGCAATGCATTTTTCCACTTATGCTTAAAAAGAACATACAAGACCATGAGTAAATTAGACATGGCCAAGACCCCTGTACTTAAATATCTCTGTATTTTAAATCTAGTTGATTAAAGTTATTTTGAACCTAAGACTTACCTCCATGATCAGATATTTAATATTGCTTTATGCTATACTATTGCATACTTTTACCTTATTTCTGACATATACTTTTCTATGTTTTTTTTTTTTTTTTTTTTTAAATACTTTTAGTATTGTTATTTTTAAACTTCTGGAGGGCTCTAATGTCAAGAGACTTATTTTTTTTTTTTTTTCTCACTCTCTCGTCTGATACATATGACATGATTCCTGGGCATTAAATATCACCATACCTTGTATTGTAATGTTGCATATGGTACTCAGAGTGAAGTGTGTATCAGAAAGTGAAAGCTAGTGATTATATGTCATTGTGAACACAGCACAGCACACAGTGCATCACAACGAAATGTGACGTCTGCATTTGACCCATCCGTGAAGGGGCAGTAGGCAGTTGACATGGTCAGTGCCTGGGGAGCAGTGTTTGGGGACGGTGGTCATGAGTACCTCAGTGGTACCTTTACCGGTCCAGGACTCCAACTGCCCCTGTATGATGTATGAGGGTGGTGGGTTAGTGCAGTGTGTCTGTGTGGGGTGGGGGTGTAGAGGTTGTGTGTGTGTTGAGGAAGTGGACTCTGTGTGTTTGACTTGGGGGGGGGGCGGTGTAGGGGTGGTGTTAGAGTGTGTTGGGGGTGTCGTGTGGTGTGTTGTGTGCGTTGACGTGATCGCACTGTCAGAGAACAGAGGGGGCGGGATTTAAGGGCTGTAGAGGGAGGGGTAGAGAGAGCGGCAGTGTGCCCCCGCCTCCTCCCTCCTTCCGTCCTCTCCATCCGCGCATAGCAGCCCGCGCGGATGCTGCGTCCACGGTGCTGAGCGCGCGGCTCGGTCAGGGGCATCATCACATCGCATAGGAACACAATAACGCCTCAGCCGCCACCTTCATCCACACAAGTGAACAAGCAGCGCAACAGCTGTGTCCTCACCGGCCAGCAGCAGTTCTCAAATCCACGCCGCGTCGGGACAGTCATCTTACCATGATGTCTTCATCTGTCATTTTTCCCTCTGCGGAACCTCAGTCTACCCGGGCAGCAACTGCACTATTTTAGGAATCCAAATCTCCGTTAAACACCGCAGACGAGCTGTCGGCGGCAAAGAACCAGAGAGCCAAAAACAGTAGGTGCTTTAGGTCGCAATCGATTCTCTTGCTTTTATTTCTCTGAGAATCCCGGAATTTCCCTTTCCCCCCAGCAAACCATCGCGTCGATGTCCTTGGAGCATGGCCTGGTGAGTCGGTGCATCTGATATTTACAGCAAACCTAAATGTGCTCTTAGCCAGCTAGAATATTCTTCACTTCATTAATCTGTAAATGGTTTACATTATTTACTTCATGCCATTTGCAACATTCCTTTGTTCAGATGTTGTGCGCGCGTCCTTATAATTGATCATTTGCTTGGATTAGGTTGATAGCTGCCAAAACTACTGCATTGGATGTCCGCACGGAAAAAATATATCATTTTCTCCCCAAATGTGAGCAATACATAGCACATTACTGCCTATATAACCATTTGTCCTGATGTCATTTAATGACCGGAGTGCTTAGCAGTAATGATCTTTATTAATATACTGTATTTTTTTTTTTGCCCTGCATTCTTTCTGGTTGTGTAATGCCCCATTTATTAGTCAGTGTACCATTCTCAATCATGACTCTGCTACATGGTCCTGTCATATCACCTGCGTTACTTCTCGCCGTTAGTCCTGTATTTTTTTTTTTTTTAGATCGACTTTATGCGGATTACCGGGCTATGATACGGGGGGAAGAGAGGAGGAGACAGGAGGGAGAGATATGCTCCACACACCGGTAACCTTGCGGTGGGGGCATTGCGCACACTCCAGAGCCGCTCTCACATGCGAGCCATCATTATTAATTCAATCAACAGCTCTCTCTTTCTCTCTCTCTCTTTTTTCCCCGCTCACGATGCAAAAACAAGAGAGGGACGAACGTTCTGCGCCACTTCTAGTACCGGTCCTAGGAGAGCCGGGGTAGTTTTGGCGTAAAAAGGCAGTCGCCCTCTGAAGGTGACCAGGAAAGGTCATTTTATTTTGGAAAAGCCCGTGATGCGGTGAGACGAACCTGACGTGGAGCGGCACAGTGGCGACAGACAGCCGTGTTAATTCACTGTCCAGAGTGAGCGAGGTGCTGCGCTTTAATTTGCCCGCAAGACCGACAAGACTTTTTTTTTTTTTTTTTTTTTTAACATCTCTGCAAGGGGTGTGTGTGTGTGTGTGTGTGTGTGTGTGTACGTACTGGGTGTGGGACGGAGGACGGTAGGAGGAGGTGTTGTGCTCGAGCCAGGATGATGACCGTGTATCGAGTCCATAAGTCGATACTCGTCTCTCATTGGTCATTTATGTGTAATCGTCAGTCCCGGACCCCTGTTGCTATTGGTGCACATCATTTTAGAGGTGCTGAGGCTGAGGACTGAGGTTATAATGAGACCAAACGTAACGTTCTACCCATTTTTTTTTCCTACACACAACTTCCACATCTGTTCAAACTGACTGGATTTGGAGAAGAGAACAGATAATACAATTAGGCATCTGCTAGGCAGAAGTCTTATTATGCCAGTTGTTCATGGCATAAATTGAATTACCCTGCTCAATAATCCAAACTGGCCAGGGCAACCCCCACAAAGATCCCCTAAATGGGTGAAGACCTCATCCTTACCAAAGTGCAAGCTAAAGTTGCATCCTTACGTTGATATAACGTTCATTTTTCAGTTTATTGTATGTTGTGGAGATAAATCTGTGTTAATGTTTGGTCCTACAATGTTTTTTACTGCTCTCTAAAACAGTCTATGTGACAACTCAGTATGTGATATCCACATTTGCTTTATGCGTGAGTGGAATCAAGTGTCCTATGCAATATCTCTATTGATACTAGAAACACACAAGAAGAGAATGAATTGTTAGAGACTCAGTGTAACAACTAGCATAACATGTTCCCAAACTCCATACAAAAGTGCTTAGAGAAAGTGTGGGTGTCCCAGTTCTCTGTCCAGGTTGTTCTAGTTTGAATCCGTCCCATACAGAGATGGGGCCAACAAGGCCAAAGTAGTACCTACACAAAAGTGGGACTGACTTTTGTGGAGTAAATGATGTTGTAAATGTTCCTTCTCATGCACAGGAAAAATTTCAACTCACCAAATCTACCGTCACAGAACATTACATTTTATACTTTCCAGATTAGTGTCAGAATTGTTTGTTCCCCATAGTTTTCCATAGTTAGTTAAATTAGCAGTATTCCTTGCTTATTGACAAGTGCAGGACCTCTACTGTAAATCTAAATGTACATCACTTGAATCATGCTTGTCTTGAGTGACTTGCGCTGGCTAGCAGTTCTGCAGGGTGGGGTTCCTACTCTCATCTGTTTTAAATCAGATTGAAACATCTAGAGCCTTATTCACAGGACGGTGCAAGGTCTAGAAACATCTCAGAAGCTTTGCACCACAGCCCAGCTCTCCTCGTTGAAGCTCTATCTGGATGTAGCGCTTCTTTTGACCTTTTGCAGAAGAGACTCTTGCTTTATTTCCCCATAGACTCCTGCGCCAATGCGGTCCGCGGCTCCACATGAACAGCCAGTGGACGGGATGCAGGCTACTGCAGTGAGAGTGGCCTGGAGGAAGTGGATTGTGAGGAATAAGTAGAGCAGAATTGGAGAAACAAAGAGAGCAGGATGAGGAGAGGAGAGGAGAGCAGAGGGGCTAATAAAGTGGCCAGTGGAAGAAAGTGAGGGAGAGAGAGGGGGATCTGAGGTGGAGAGCACTTAAGTGTAATGTGTTTTGTGCAGCGTTTGGATTAGTGCACAGTGGCGAAGAAGAAAGAGTTCATGATGCTGCTTCATGCGTTAGAGAATTATGATGGATTAAAAGAACAGGGAAATGGAAAAGGTCTTTTAGGTGGCTGTGATTACTGAGGTGAAGCTTAGTTTATGAATGTTAGTTTGTTTTCACATTTCACTCTGCTTTTGTTGGCCCATATTTTGTCAATGTATTAACATAATATTAAGATTATGCAATTCCATTATCGTGTGTGTAATGTAAAGGAGACCATTGCATTGGTCCATTAGGAGCAGTTGTCAGCAGTTTGAAGCACACGTTTAAAAGAGTATAGAAACGTTTGATGTAAGCAAATAAAACATACATTGCAAGACATTGCCAAATGTTCCTGCACATCAAGAGTCAGTGCAGCTGGAGGCTTTTTGCTGCCAGTGGCTTGTTGTCTGTCATCTCTCACCTCGCTGTGAGTTCCTGTGGCAGTGTGTCGGCTATGTCCAGCTCCGTCAAATCTGCGAAATCGCCTTCGCCTGTCCCACTCCATGCCGACGGCACTTCACTCGTCAGGGTGCTGTTAAGAAACAGGCTTTGTTTACTCCATTAGCAAACCTACAAGCTGACAATCAGATCAAGGATTCGGCATCGTGTGCGTTCTGTCGTTTTGCAGAAATAACTCCAGAGATGTCTGACCCCCACACATCAAAGCTGCATAGCACTGGCCTGTGCCCCCCCCCTCCCTCCCTCCTTTCCCATTCCCTCTGTGTCATTTCTCTTTGTTCCATTTTTGGAAACAGAACATCAGGAAGCAGCTTCACAGCAGGAAAATTTTTCATTCTAAAGAAACTCAGTGAGGATGACAGTGAGTTACTGTCATGGATCTAATTCTTTAAGATACCTAATGTCTGCTTAGATTCCGTTTGTGGGACTAGAAGAAATCTTGCCTTGTCTGCAGGACTATTTTGAGCCCCTTCCTTGGTCTCGCTGGTCCCTTGGGGAGGGCTTTCGGTTTATGTGTGTATTTTGGTTCTGCATTTTGATTGTCACGGTAATTAAAGCCTTAATCTGAATTTACTGCGTTCTAGCAGTGGCAGTGGCTCAACAAGGCCTTTCAAATAACAGCAAGAAATCTTCAAGATCTTCATTTATAAAATGTAATGTGCGGTTTTACGGTGTGATAGTGGAGGCAAAATGGCCCTGCCACTGTTTTGGTAATTAAGTAATTCAGCATGCGATCTTGCAGTTGTTATTCCCCTAACTTCCTTACACACATATACACATGTAATCATCTGTCTGTATGTCTGTCTATCACTTACAGAAAGACAGCAGAAAAGATGATGAGAAGAGAATCTGAGAACAGGATAAAGAACGGAGAGGGTTTAAACTTGTATACGTATATTACAATATATTTTTTTCTACACACAGATATTAGGGCAGTGCAAATGACATCACTTCTGACAAGAGCAGGTTCATTCTTGAGGTCCTTGAGTGTGCTTATGGTGTTTGAAGACCACTACGACGGTACATCATGTGTTATGCTCGTGGTAGAGTATTGTGCGTTTGATGACATGCAGTATATCATAGAATTCCATATGTGGTGACATTGAAAAAGCTTTGTTACATCTGTGCTTGCGTGCATTCATTTTTTTAGAGACTGCAATGTGCATTGGAGCTCTGTCAGTGTTTAGGGTCTGTAATTAGAATGAAGTATTCAGCACACTGACTCATTCTTCCCACACTTGTGTCCCCCCCTTTTTTTTTAACACCGCTGCATTTGGTATTAAATGTGAACCTGTCAGTCATGTCACATCCAGCAAGGTTGTTTGTCAGCTGAAGGGCTGCAATGTTGATTCGAGGGACAAGCCTTGTCGTTGTCCTGTTGCCTAAAATCCCTGCTGAATTTACCTCAAACAGAAAATCAACAGGGAGAGTATGGGGAGGAATGTTGATGAGTTGTAATATTGGCTTTTCACTAGTTATATAAATTGAAATTGACTAATGATGATTAATATATTGGAGAGGTTTTGTTTTTGAAAAGCCCCATGGGCTATGCCGTGTGTGTTCTTTTTTGTGTGTGTGTGTGTGTGTGTGTACAGGAGTGTGTGCTTGTGTGTGTTTGTGTCACTGTTCTTTGTTGGTTACTTTAGACATATTACATAAGGCACTGGACAATTTATGTAATACTGCTACCCTCTCTCTACCCCCCGCCCCCCCCACTCTATCTCTCCCCTTTTTCCCTCTCTGTCTCTTCTTGTCTCTCTCACCCTCCTTTTTAGTCTGAGCGTGTTGGCTTGTGTTGCACCATGCTAGTGTAATGTGGGTAGCCCTGTGGTAGCGCACTGCTAGTGCATTATCAACAATATATCACCTAATGGGACTGTAGCACACTTGTGGAAAAGTGTGGGAAAACAGATCAATATGAAAACTCAGCATAATCTACAGCCATCTGCCACATGCACACAAACCCAGCTGTGGCGCTGTTTAACTGTGACCCACTGATGGGAAATGTAACTACTCTCATTGGCTCTGGATAGAAATGGATTTCCGCAAGTGACTATTAACCTCACAGGAACACACACACGCAAACACACTCACTCCCAAATACTTTCACATACGAACATGATTTCATGTCTGAACTCTCATGCAAATGCATGTTATAACCACAACCTCTGATGAGCTACAGTCAGCAATAGGGGTGTAATGATACATTGATACCTCGATTCAATATGAAAAGCATAGCATAGATTCAATATGAAAACATTGATCAGACATCATATGTATTGTAATCTGCATATCATACTGTCTAATTATCGATCGCTGGCCCCTGAATTGAATGAAATTTAAAATGTTATCATATCACTGTGATTTTGACAGATATTGAATAATTATCAGTTGAATCGATATAATATTGTAATATTGAAACTTGTGATTTACAATGCATCTAGAATGGTTCCCATCATTCATAGCAGCATCACTGCAAACCGAGGAGAAGATGAGATCAGAGGTGAGGATAAAAAGGAATTGAGAGGAGAGGGGAGGAAGAGAAGACAGCAGGAGAGGTGGTGACGATGATAAAAAAGAAGAAAATTTGAGAACAGGATAAAGAAAAGAGAAGATGAAAACTTGACAAAGAAAAGATGGGGAAAGCAGAAGATGAGATCATCATCTCGATGAAATCAGACGAGACAGGAAAGTGAGAACAGAAGAAAATGACAGGATGAGAAGAAGAAAAGTTGTGATCAGAGGAAAGAAGCAGAAGTGAGGAAAGGTGAGGTTGAAAGAAGATGAGAAGTGAGAAAATATGAGTAGAAGAGAGGATGTGAAGAGCGGAGAGGGGACGAGGGGAAGAGAGAGGAGGGGGACTGGTGCTGACGATGTGAGGGTTAGTGAGTCAGCGTGAAAGAGTGATGACTGTCTCACTCTTGCACACTCCCAGTCCTGTCGGCCTACTCACAGACCTCACACATGTACTCACACACCTTTAGACTGATGAGACATTCGGGATCTGAGTGGGCTGCAGAGGAACCACAGCGGAGAGAGAGACAGAGGGAGAGAGAGAAAGCAATTTCTGTGATGGTATGTCTTTAGTCAGTGTGTGTGTGTTTGTGATAGAGAGAGAACATGAAAGGAAGAGAGTGTGTTAGTGTGTGTGTGTGTGTGAGAGTCGGGCTGTTGTGAGGCCGAAGGATCTTTGTGGGAGTCAGAGGCATCTGTAGGTTTCCATGGAAACCATGGGCCAATGCAGTTGTCTTGCTCTCTTGAGAGAAACAGTATAAATTATTTGCATCACTGACTGGGTGAATTTACATAGTCCATAACTACATATCCTGATCGTTTGGAGCCCTTTTAGTCTTCTCTTGACAAATGTCTCACTAAAAACGCAATTCAGTGTGTGTTATTTGGTGGAATTGTCCAGAGAGCACAGGATAAAGACTACATTAAAGATGTAGAACAAAAAAAATTATGGAAATAATCTGTAATAGGTCAAAAACATCAAAACCGAGGCACCTAACCATTTAGCGAAATTAAGTCATCTAAGACCGGCCAGTATCTAATTATACGAGGTGCGATCGCTGTATCACTCAATTAAAGTGAGTGGCCCCTTTGCAGAAGCGAGGTTAAAAAGTCACTTGTCTTTAAATTCTCGGAATGAATTAACAGAGCCAAGCCTTTGCTCCTGGAAAGACACAAAAACAGGCCGCCGACGACTGGAGATTTTATGAAGCAATGCGTCCGCAGTCTTGCCGTCCCGAAATGAGATTCTTGACATCTTTCTTTTCTTCTTCTGTTTCTTTTTCGCCCTAGGATTATGTCCTCACGCCATCACGACGCAACCACTGAGCCTTGACCCCTCTGCGCATCAGGGCTGTGCTTTCTCTGCAATCCCCTACTCCCTCCTTCTCTGCGTCCCTGATGGATTGGCAGCGCTGCGACCCCTCGTTCTGTTGACCCTCTGGCCCAGGGGGTAGAGTGGAGCGGGTAGGAATAGCTTTTCCTCAAACCTTAGTCAGCTTTTTTTCTCCCCCCATCCTGCTTGTGCCGTCCTCCGATGGAAAGTTAGAAGTCTCGGGGTGTAATTGTGGGAGGGAGAGGAGAGGAGAGGGGGAGACAAACTGAGCCACGCACAAAGCAACACACCAAGACGAGAAGCTTCGTGATCCAATCTCCCTCCTTCCCGGACGACTGTGACGGTGTCGGGCAGGTGCGGATAAAGTGGGCCGAAAAGCCGAAGAGCTCGAGATGTCCACCACAGCAACTATGGGCGATATGGCAAACAGCACGGTGGAGTTTTACCCCAAGCGTGGCGGCAGTGTGCCAGAGGCCAACCACGCAAGCAATTTTGGGGCAACACTGGAGGAGCTACGGGGCCTGATGGAGCTGAGAGGAGCTGAGGCCCTGCAGAAGATTCAGGACAACTACGGAGACACTGAGGGACTCTGCCAGAGACTCAAGTCTTCCACCACAGATGGTAAGACCAATGATCTTCTTCTTATTCTTTCTGTCTCTCTTTCCCTCTTCTCTCACATCCTCCCAAAAGCAATAATCCCATCTCTTTCCTACTCTATCTTCATTGCCCCTCTCTGGCTCAGCTTTTCCTACACTAACTCGCATTCTTATGCGACCCAGATGTGCAAGCTAAGATTCCTCCAGTCACGCCTTGACCTCTTTTCTCCCCTGTCTATTATCTGTATTGCACCTTCAATAATTGTTCCGGACTAATGTGTTTCATTTTTGCATTGAGTCACCGAGGTGTGCCACTGGCGGAGACACTTCAAAGCACCAACATTGGATCGAAATGCAAAATCCACATAGTAATTTTCCTCTCTTCACTTGCTCCATCTCTCGCTCACTCTCTCTCTCTCTCTCCCTCCCTCGCCCCCCTCACCCCTTTTTGCCACTCGTCGGCCATTTCTCACTGTTTCACTCAGCCAACTTCCCACTCCGGGTGTGTGCGTTTGTGTTGGGTTGCTAGGCTACAGCGCTGTTGGAGGCGAGGTGGGTGTAGTTGGAGGAGGTTACTGGGTAAACAGTTTTCCAGCGCTGGAGAGACTCACTCATTCAATCATGGACTGGAGTGGCTTGGCTCTGCAAGTGATGCAGGGTTTGTAATTGAAAGGGACCCATTTTTGAGTCCATTACAGCCTGACCAATTAACCGCCAGACTGATATTGGCTAATTGCTGATACACTGATTTCACGTCATTAGTGTTGCTGTTTGATAGTATGTCCACTAGAGGGCACTGCAACTCCACTGTTGGCTTTTTGTGTTTTTATACACATGGCTCTTTTTTCTTTTCTTAAAACTTTTATGTATTTTGCATTGCTTTTGTCCAAGTATTATTTTTAAATAATATAAAGGACTAAATAACTACATTTAATTAATGTTAGGAAAAATCAGGGAAACCTTAATATTATCTCATAGTTTTAAATCACTACAACTATCAAAATTGGCATTGGTCTATATCAGTTGGGCTCCAAGTAAAACCCTTGATTTAAATTTAACAGGTTATCATGTATGTGCCCTTAAGAGATACGGAACTAGGTACTTTATTTTGTTTGCAGCTACTGGTTTGTGACATTGGATTGGAATTATTCAGTGTGTGTCCCATTAAGATACCATCTTAGAAATCAACTTTGGGCATTTACTGAGTAGTGGAGATGGATAATATGTGGATAAGGCCTTTGGCCTTCTAAAGTGGCCATGGACAGCTCTTGTGATAACTGTGATAACTCTTCTTAAAGTGATAGCCTGAGTCACTTTTGGGTGGGATGTCCAGTCGTGCCTTTGTGGAAGTCGTGGAATCTTAGGTTAAGTGCAGCTGGTCATTTTTCCAAAATTGGGAGTCTGTACAGTAGGGGTCACTGTCTTCTTTTCTGAGCTACTCAACTGCAGCACAGCAAGCAGTTTAGACAACTAGTTCCCGCTCTCTGTCCCAGGAACTCCCTTGCTCTGCATATTTTGTTTTCTCTGTGGTGCCACACATGACCCAGCTCATGACTGGGCCAATAATTAGCTGACAAGATGAATCAGGCATGGTTGATT
Source organism: Distichodus sexfasciatus (assembly GCA_032718565.1). NCBI lineage: Eukaryota > Metazoa > Chordata > Actinopteri > Characiformes > Distichodontidae > Distichodus > Distichodus sexfasciatus. Next base: position 141,435 of record JAVGVS010000036.1, on the reverse strand, counting down.
TAGGAAAATAAAAAAATTCACAGAGCGTGAGAGCAGAATAATTGAGGTTGCTTGGCTCATCTCCCTCCGCATAGCAGCACTCATCAATTTAGTGTTGGAATTCCAAAGACGACATTTGTTCTGCAACGCATTTCAGTTTTAATAATACTATTTACATTGCACCTTCTCATATAATAAAACACTTAAAACGCTTTTATTGAAGCCAAGAAGAAGATGTCTGAGATATCCACTGTCGATAGCAGACCGCAACAGTGTCCTGCTAAGTGTGTGTTGAGGCATAACCCTGTTATAGTATGTGCACAGGACAAAGCGGAGGCAACAATGGGAGGAGGGATGGAGGGCAGGGAGGAGGTGGAAAAGTGACGCTGAGTAGGACTGATGTGATGAGGCTCTGAAAATGGAGGTACATTAGTGCTTGCCTCCTCCTTTTTCTCTCCCTCTCTCTCTCTCTCTCTCTCTCTCTCTTTCTACCCCATCTCTCTCTTCCCCGGCAACACATTTCAGCACAGTGAAATAAGGCCATAGTCTTTCCTCTCTCCAGACTGTGTAGTTCTGTCTGCCCCTGTAACACTACACCCAACGCATCCGCGCCGATCTGGCGTTCCATCACCCTGACCACCTCCCGGATGCCCATAATGCAGCAGCGAAGGCTGAAACATATCTTGCTCGACTGGGCTGGGTTGCCTGGGAGAGGGGGAGAAAGTGTGAGGGAGAGAAGGAGAGGGAGAAGGAAAGCTAGTACATCTTGCCGCATTGTCAAGGACATACCAAGGGGAGATGGGCGGTGAGTGAGTGAGTAAGAGAAAGAGAAAAAGAGAGAGGGAGGGTGTGTGAAAAGACTTATCAAAGGGATGGGTGCAGTCATGACTACTCAGCAGTTTTTGTGAACCCCCCCACCTTTATTTGGCACAGACTTCGACTCCCACCACCCTCTGTCTTTATCTCACCCTCTCTTTAATTTGAACTCTTTCTTTCTTTCTATCACACACATATAGACATGCACATTGGGTGTGCTGCTGTTTATTATGTTGTAGTGAGAGTACAGCTAGCTGCATGCTTGTGTGTGTGTGTGTTTGCCTATTCACTCATTTACCAATATGCCAGGACATACTATATCCGTCACTTACTTAACATGTTTTCAGACCTTCCAGGCCTACTCTAACTGACCCTTTTGTAAATGCCCATGACACAAACACACACACACATGCACTCTCACACGCTCTCGTCATTAGAGCTCCGTTCAGCCGTGCTGTAGCTCCGGCTCTTGCTCTAGGTCATGCCACTGCAGCGCTCCATCGGCAGCATTTGGCAGACTGCTTCAGACAGAGCCGGCAATGCAGCGACCAATCAAAAATCTATTCTTGAACCTGCATAGGCCGTTCTAATGCTTTGACATCATCTGTAGCCGGGTGAAAAAAAGGTGCCCGAAGACAGGAAGTTGAGAGGCAGAAAGCTCGGGTTTGTGCTTGATGTCTTCATTGCCATGGAAACTGCACACAATTATAAAAGAAAGCAAGAAGGGAATGAGAGAAAGGACTCAAAGAGCACCAAAGACTCATAATAGGGCACAGTAGAACCTGGCCGGGTGAACACATATACCTCTGTCTTCGGTTTTAGGCAGATCTGTAGGCCCATACTTTCACTAACTAAACTGGCTTGTGAAAGAGAAGGAGTGGATGAGAAAATAAACAATGAATAATTTATAGCTGCAGTATATTAGACGTTGTGAACTCAACTCCTTATGCCTGTGGAATGCGGAACACTTTGCTTTAACACTTTCCTCTCATTTAGACTAAGAAGCATTTGCTCCAGTCATTTGTTTTCATTTAGCTCAAATATTCTGTGCATCTGCTTCAATGACACAGTTATTTGAGTTTTATGGCCTCAGCTTTATGATTATGTTTATTGGGACTATTGCTGCATAGCACATATTGTGTGTTATAGCAGGAACAGTTACGTCTATTGTTTTACTTTAGATTATCGTTCCAAAATGTCATTATTGTGATCTTAGGAATTGTGGGAGCGCTGAAGTAAAGAAGGTCTATTTAAATAATAAACTTTCAATGCTATGGTCATTGAATGAAATTTAACAATATGTCAGTTACCTTATAGCAAATATACTGTTGTAGAGAACACTGAATTATAGCTAATAGTGTGCTGATTATTATGTCTTTGCCCAAATATGCAAATTTGGCTAACAGTGCCTGGAAGTGATTGATAAATAGCCAGAAACACTTCCCACAGATGATAATATATCTATTAGTGGATAATCTCATTTAGAATTGAATAATTTCACTATTTGCAGGACTGAATTTGTCATCATGACTTTGTGGTTAAAGCCATTATACCAAGGGCTACGCAGTAATGCTGATGTTCATGATCGATGGTGCCACCTTTAAGAATGTAACACACTATATTTACATATAGTTAGATGGGGTGGGGTGATTCTGTCATTTTTTGTTTTTAATTTTAAACATCTCAGTATAAACATTTGGCTTGATTCCACTCTTTACTCTGATATGCCAACTGTTTCTCTCATTCTGTCTGTAATTTTCATGGCCAAACTGGACAGAGAAACATGTCGTATGCTGTGTTTACAGTTGATATTTATACACTTTATAGTAATTTTGCTTACTATTCTTTTGATGCTGCTTGCAGTCATCAAAAGTTTGATTTTCAAAATCCTCAGTTGAAACTAACCTTTCTGAAAAGTCTACATAATACATAAATTGTGTAACATTAAGATTTTGTGCTTTAGAAATAAGCACAAAACACTTATTATTGCTCAGCATCTTGGGATTTAGTGCGCTCTCTTCATGGCAGGTTTATCGGGTAACCCAGCAGACCTGGAGAAACGGGCGCAGGCATTTGGACAAAACTTTATTCCCCCAAAGAAGCCCAAGACGTTCCTGCAGCTGGTGTGGGAAGCACTGCAGGACGTCACCCTCATCATCCTGGAGATTGCAGCCATCATCTCCCTTGGCCTGTCCTTCTACCAGCCCCCAGGGGAGGAAAGCGAGGGTGAGAGATGAAGAGAGAGGAAGAGGGAAATGTGGAGGATAAATAAAAAATGTCATGGAGCTAAATAATTTTTTATCTGATTCATGATTGCTATTTGTCATTTTGTTGACTGCTGTGTTGGTCAAGGTTTCAAAACTGTTTAAGAGAAAGGGAAACATGAAGGATAGATTTTTTTAAAGTGTGAGAAAAAGAAGAATGCGCTGGATGGTGGGAGCATGGGAGGAGTTTGAAAAAGGTAGGAGCAAGAGAGAAGGACAAAGGGAATGAGAGCAGAAAACAGCGAAGATCTGGAGAGGTTACACTGATTTATAATTAATATTGATTTGATGATTAATTCAGTTTGATGATTGTCATATACTGATGATCTACTAATGTGACAGTATTGCATCAAGGGGTTGTACTCATCATTATTTGGCCAAAATGAGGTTCTGAATTGTTGATTCATTGAAACACCCACAGACCTCATCGTGAACAACACCAGTTGCTTACAGCAAGCAATAAAATTAGTGTCTCGTTAGGAGACGCATTTACATATTCAAGTCCTCCACAGTATTACTGCCCATAACAAATGAAATCTTGTGCAGTACTTATCAAAATGAGTTTGTATTATCTGATACTTAATGCACATTATTCATTCCCAAATAACTTTTATAAAGCCTTTTTTAAAAAATATAACTTACTTTAAACCTTATAATGCCTTAATTAGAAGAGACACATTTTTTGGGAGATGCTTTTTCACTGGTGAGTTTTAATACTTCGTCCTTCAGCATGTGGGAACGTGTCGGGCGGCGCGGAGGACGAGGGCGAAGCGGAGGCTGGCTGGATAGAGGGCGCCGCCATCCTGCTGTCGGTCATCTGCGTGGTCCTGGTGACTGCCTTTAATGACTGGAGCAAAGAGAAGCAGTTCCGGGGCCTGCAGAGTCGCATCGAGCTGGAGCAGCGCTTCGCCGTGGTGCGCAATGGAAACGTCATCCAGATCCCCGTGGCAGAGATGGTGGTTGGAGACATAGCTCAGGTCAAATACGGTCAGTCCCTGCCCCAAGTGAGAGAGTGCGATAATGGGGAAGACATTTGTAGATATTTTTTCAATAGAGAATTAGAATATTATTAAAAGGTTAACTTATAAGTATTTTGTCACACACATTCTAAGACATGAAATTTCAAAATAATACAGTTTCACTGTTTAACTACAAAAACATGTTGTAATTAATGTAATTCTCCTTCTTACCTCTCAAAGTTGCCCTCTATCATGTAAAAAATATCTTATCGGGCCTCATTCACCATTCATTCATTATCCGAACCGCTTAATCACTATCGAGGTCACGGGGACCAAGGCGGGCGGGCACCATCACACACATTCACACAGTCACACTCTGAGTCACACCTTATGGGGCCAATTTAGATTCGCCAATCAACCTATATTGCATGCTTTTGGACTGTGGGAGAAAACTGGAGCACCTGGAGAAAACCCACTCGAACACAGGGTGAGCATGCAAACTCCACACAGAAAGGCCCTACAGCTGACCCGGGGATCAAACCCAGGACCGCCTCGCTGTGAGGTGACAGTGCTAACCACTGCGCCACCGTGCCGCCCCCTATTCACCAATGATTTCTTAATTTTCTTTTTAAATTTGTCCTTAAGAAAGGTGTACATCAGATTCATGACATGTTCTTAAATTGTTTGCAAATGAATCCTTAGAATGACAAATGTCTACATTTAGACAGTATAATAAACCAGATCATCATGTGTGTACTGTTTGTTTTACTTGAGAGGAAGAGTGTGAGTGAGAGACTAGAAAGGGTGAGAGAATGAATGGATGGATGAGAGAATGAGTGAGAGAAATAGAGGGAGATTCTTGGTGCTGAGATGTGCTTATGATTCCTTAGGTGTGAGATCTGTGTACCTTGCATTTATTGAATTCCCAACTCAGAAATCTGAAATAAAAGTGACAAGAAAATGTGAAAAGTTTGTAGCCAGAATAGAAATCACATCGTCTTCAGTTTTGTAATATTTAACAAAGCTTCATGAACAAACAATGACAATATCCATTAATCCAAAATGTACAAATGTATTTCCAAGCTACCCTGAAGGTCGCACACTGCGTCACACATCGTGTGAGGTAAAAGACAGCTGCAATCTCGTGGCAGAGGATAGAAAATCACAGAACAGGGTCTCCCTCGAGCCCTACTGTGATTTAACAAGGAAAATCTCTCATTACCCTTTTTGTGGTCTCGTATCATCCACCAAGTTGGAAATAAATATTTGACCATATTTCTATACAGATGTTTCCACACAAAATGCTTTGACATATCAAAAGTAGGTTTTAAAATCTGTTTTCTGATTTTTGGTTCCACAGTCAGGATCTGATGAAGGCAAGCTACACAAACCTAATTTATACATGCTTGTGTGTATATGTATGCAAATGCCTCTCCTTTGACCTGTACAGGTGACCTCCTGCCTGCTGACGGTGTCCTGATCCAGGGCAACGACCTGAAGATCGACGAGAGCTCGCTGACCGGAGAGTCAGACCACGTGCGCAAGTCAGCGGACAAGGACCCAATGCTTCTCTCTGGTTAGTGTGTGTTGTGTGGAGTTCGTATGTGTTTGTGTTTGCCAGGCTGGCGGTGTGTGTCAGCATGACAGAGAGGCTGCTGTGGAATCCAGATGTTGCTAATCAGATCAGTGCATCTCTGGTTCCTGCTGTGGTGTGTGTTGCGTGACCTCGCTCCCCTGCCTGCTGCTATTGTTAGAGTCCAGCGCTGTTCACTGCACTGCTTTATTAGGCTTTCCTGCCATCCTGATGACATTACTGAATAATCACATAAAGATATTGTCCTAAAGAAGATGTATGAGGAGGCTGGATGGGTAAACTACAAGCCTGTGTGTACTATATGTGTGTGTTGGGGGAGGCAGAGGAACTCGGCACATGGTGTTATGTCAGCAGCGCAGTCAGAGGTCTGGCTCCTGTGTGATTCTGTGACCTTAACATTTATTCTGTTCCATAAAAGAGCAGGTGTGCTGCTTTTCCACTTTTTCAGCCGCTCTCTCCCCCCTTCTCTTCCCTCCCTCTCTCTATCTCTCGCTCTCTTTCCTTCCCATGCCATCCCCCCTCTTTTTCTCACACTCTTTCTCCATATTTGCCCCTCTCTCTTTCCCTCTTTCTATGTGTCTCTCCGTTCCCTCTCTCTCTTTCTTCCTGCCTTTCCCTCTTTCATCTTCTCTCACTTTCAATCTCTGCTTATCTCCCACTTTTTGTTTCTCTCACTTCCCCTTCTCTCTGCCTCTCTTCCTTTTTCTCTGCCTCTGTCACTTGATTTCTCACTTTCTCTGCCATTTCTCTATCTCTTTGCCTCTTTTACTTTCTCACTTTCTCTCTCTCTACCTCTCTCCCTTTCTTTCCTCCCCCAAAACCCTCTCTTTCCCGCTCTCTCTCTTTCTCTCTATCTCTCTCTGCCCTCTCTCTCTTTCTGACCCCTCTCTCACCCTCTCACTTTGTCTCTCTTATCCTCTTTCTCTGCTTATCTCCCTCTCGCTCTCTCTCCTAGGCACCCATGTGATGGAGGGATCAGGCCGGATGCTGGTGACCGCTGTTGGAGTCAACTCTCAATCTGGAATCATATTTACTCTGCTGGGAGCTGGAGAGGGAGAGGAGGAAAAGAAAGAGAAGAAAGGTGGGTGTGAAAACAAGGAGCGGCTCAAACATACCTGTAAACGTGCACATGCACCTACAAATAAATAGATGAATGTAAAGTCAGAGCTTTATTCACAAAATCTCAACCCACCTGACACCCTCACACACACCTAGGAGTAGAGAGAGAGAGAGTCAGAAAGAGGAGGAGGAGGGAGGAGTGTAGGAGACGGTGAGGAAGCACACAAACACTTCATGACCATCAGCATCATGGGGGAGTGCAGAGAGGGTGGCACGGGATTACGTAAGAGAGTGAGAGAGAAGAGAGAACACCTTTTAGATGAATGGAGTAGCATTGTGGTCAGCGCCTGGAGGAATATTTGTGAATGGACCGAAGAGACAGAAAGAGAGAGAGAGTGCAGTTTGATGGAAACAGGCATTTCTCTGCTCTCCAGGCAAACACAAGTCCTGGCTTCATTAGGCTCAGAATCAATGCCGTCCACGCAAAAGCAGAGCCAATGAGGACTTTCCTTCCCTTAAAGCTCTTAAAAAGTGGAGGGAGCGGCCGGCCCGTAGATTCATATCCTGTGGCTCGAGTAAGACACAGAGTTCTGAGATTCTGGATTTATTAATGGATGTACTTTTTTTTTTTTACCATGTCTAAAGATTTATATTTACATTTACAGCATTTAAAATTAACAACTGTCATTAAACCAAGTTACCACCAACTAATTTATATACTTTAACATAAACCATGTTAGAGAACAATGGAAGTTCAAAGACAATGAACATACATGTTAGTGAATGTAGTAATGAGAAATCTTATTGATTTGAATTTCGGCTTGTATAAGTTGCACACAATAGCACAAGTTCTGACAGTTTTGCCTTTTGAGAGAAAAATAATAGTATTTCTTGATTTCAATGATGCGCCGTGTTGCCATGCTTCATCGCTATTTCAAAAAATGTTACTGGACAAGCTACAGCAGTTAAAAAGTAACTTCATTACTGATAAGCTACTGAAAACAGTAGTTAAATTAGTAGTGTTGCTAATTTTAGTCAGCTACTCCCCAATAGTGTTAAACATACATGTAGTGTTATTGTGAACTGTAGTCTGCACAGAGGATGCACTTTGGTGCATAGCTTTACAAATTGCTACTGATGCGTTAGTGATTGCTCAGTTAAAACAGCAAGACACTACAGAGTTCATTCCAAGTGAGTTGACATGGTACCTCTTCTAAATAGCAAAGGATCATATCTTAGCGGTGGCCGGCTCCTAGATTCATATCCTGTGGCCTTAGTGAGAGTCAAAGATTCCTGAGTTCTTAGATTATGGATTTATTTATGACTATACTTTCTTTACAAAGTCTATTTCACAATCTACAACAGAGTCAGAGCGTGCTTGTGGAGGAGGGAGAGAGGGAGAGTTCTTTCCCTGTTGTCCCCCTGAATCACTCTCTCTGTGTTTTCAGCCGCTGCATTTAGACAGACTGATGACTGACTCACAGTAATATGTTTCTTTGCAATTTGCACAGATCTTTGCCAACGCTCTCTGAAATAATGTCACCCCAGCCGTATACAAACAGTGTTTTAAACGCGATTCAGCACTTGTGCGTGTTTTGTTCCCCGCTGCCTGACATACACTGGCGTGGCTGGCAGTGTTATGATGAGTCTTTCTTGTTTCTTACCTCCACCCGATCCTAAAATCTCCCACAAACCCTCCTCCGCACCCACATGACCCACCCCCCTTCCACCCTCCTCCCCACGCTCCCCAATCAGAGGACAGTAGTTTCTTACTCACTACCGAGGCCAAACAGAGCAGCATCACCAATGGTACGTACCACTACGGACAGACCAACACCTACAGATAAGAGCTGACGTCACACTGATTAAAGGAGCAGTCTACCCAAGGTGCAAACCTGATTAACAATGACAAAATACTGGTGGGGCAAATAGCACAGCTGGAATGGTTTATATATACTGTATATATACAATACAGTGCAAAAGTAAGTGATTATTTGTCATTGTGAACACACCACACAGTGCACAGCAATGAAATGTGACCTCTGCATTTGACCCATCCGTGAAAGAGCAGTGGGCAGCTGACATGGCCAGAGCCCGGGTAGCAGTGCTTGGGGATGGGGACGCTTATGTCTAAAGATTTCTATTTACATTTACAGCATTTAACAGACGCTCTTATCCAGAGCGATTTACAACAGTGCTTTGTAGTCCACATCAGTTCTTCAATCTGTAAAGCTAGGCTTAAAATGAACAACCGTCATTAAACCAAGTTACCGCCAACTAAGTTATATACCTAAACATAAACCATGTTAGAGAAAAATGAAAGGTCAACGACAATGACCATACAAGTTAGTGAATGCAGTAATGAGAAATCTTATTGACTTTTGATTTTCAGCTTGCATAAGTTGCACACAATAGCATAAGTTCTGTCAGTTTTGCCTTTTACAGTCATACATTTTGAGACAAAAATAATAGTATTTCTTGTTTTCTAATGATGCGGTGGGCGTGTTGTGCGCGCTAATGTTATGCTTGAATTCAGCAAAGTCACGGTAGCCTGTCAGATGCCACTTTTGCCAGTTCAACAACAATCAGAAACACCTGCCGGTTGAAAATACCCATCTTTGTAAAGAGAGAAAAAATATATAGTTTCCATTTGCAAAGATGTAGCGTTTTGCTATTTGTAAAAAAACAACAACAAAGATACAGCATTTTAAAAGTAGCTTCACTGCTGAAAAACAGTAGTAAAGTTAGTAGTTTTGGTATTTGTAAGTGGTTTCTCCCATATTTGCACCACCACCGTTTGTTCATGGTCAGCCAGTTTGGCACCTCAGGTCTGATTGTTCTTACACTTAACACTTGGCCCCTTTCCATTGCATCAATCTTATGAATTTGATGTGTTACTTTTACCATGGCTGGATATTACTGTATGTGTATGTGCTTGTGGTATGTGTGTGTGTGAGAGAGAACTTGTATCTCTGTTTCCATAGTACTGTGCTCTCTTGTTTCCTTCACTCAAAGACACTGTGTGCTCTGTCTCTCATTCTGTCTCTTTCTGTTGCTTTTCTATTCCCCTGTTACTCTCTCTGTCTCTCTGTTTATCTCTTTCTCCTCTATTCCTGTCACTGCTTTTCTGCTCACCCCTTTCACCTTGCTTCTCTCTTCTGTACACTCTGACCTTTCTATACCCCACTTTCTCTCATTCTCTCTTCTCTTCTCCCACCTTTGGTTTTTCTCTCTCTTCTGTATACTGTCATATTTTCCTTTCTTTGTCACCGTCATTCTTTCTTTCTTTCTTTCTTTCTTTCTTTCCTTTCTTTCCTTTCTTTTCACTCTTTATCTCTTCTATACCCCCACCCTCTCTCTTCCCCCTCTCTTTTTTCTTCATCTTCTTTTTGCCTCACTGTTCTGTATCCTTTCTTTCTTTCTTTCTTTCTTTTGCTCTCTTTCTCTCTCTCTCTTCCCACTCTCTCTTTTTTCTCCATCTTCTGTTCTCACTGTTCTGTACCACTTCTTTCTTTCTTTCTTTCTTCCCTTTGTTTTCGCTCTTTATCTCTTCTGTACCCTTCTTTCTACTGCGCTCTCTCTCTCTCTCTCTCTCTCTCTCTCTCTCTCTCTCTCTCTCTCTCTCACAGGCAAGCAGCCAGAGGCAGCAGTGGAGACCAATCAGAATAAAGGTACCAGAGGGATGCTAGAGTAGATGAATGAGACACTGAGGGGTTAATTATTTTATTGCTGTAGAAAGTCTTTACCCAGCAGCTCGGCTCAGCTCAGCTGTCGCTAATTGGGGACGGTTGTCACAAAGAAACGGTGGAGTGCTAATGTCATGTATGCCCCCATGAGCTGGTGTGGGTGTGTAATACTGCAGGACTGCATTAGTAATCCTGTAATGACGTGTATGTCTAATAGGATCATACATTGACATGTATCAATACACCATTTGTGTATATTAACATGATGGGGGTTTGCCAGAGGTTCTCTAGACCTCCCGGGAGCTGGTAAAGCTGATGTTCCCAGCAAATTCCATCTGAGGGAAAGCCCTCCAAAGACACTGAACCCTGCTAAAATGTGCAGTGTCTGTGGGAGCTGATAGGGATGTTAAAGGTTTTTTTCTTTTCCTGCAAGCACAGACGCTCTTGGTGTTTCCACTGTGCAATCCGTACTCGTGTCCGCATTTGTCACGCTTTCTCTCGCCATGTATCCAGTTTCGTGTGTCCACCATATGTGCCACCAGCCCTGCAGTAGAACTGTCCAAATGACGACGCCTCGTGTTATGTATACACTGCTCTTGAATGGTCGGTGTTGGTGGTGCGTTCTGCTCACGGCAGCTTCCAGCTCTGCCAGCACAGATTTTGCCGTCCGCGTGTGATGACGCTCCTCTTCTGTCCCACCCCTCAGCCAAGAAGCAGGACGGAGCAGTTGCCATGGAGATGCAGCCACTGAAGAGTGCCGAGGGCGGAGAGGTGGAAGAGAGGGAGAAGAAGAAGGCCAATGTACCCAAGAAGGAGAAGTCGGTCCTGCAGGGCAAACTCACCAAACTGGCTGTGCAGATCGGCAAAGCAGGTGACTGGCTGACCGAAACAGGGTGGGGCATTGGATAAATGGTGTAACAGCAAATCTTATTGGTTTGTTCCAATTGTAATATACTATATTTCATTTATTAATATACAGTACTGAGCAGAAGTCTTGAGCTACCCCTCATTTTCAAAAGGGCAGAATTTTGTGTGCTTGAGGAATAGTATTTACATGTATGTTTTTCATGTTGCAGTAAATCACTGTACCTTTCGTTTCATATTCCTCATATTAAGAAATGCTCAAGACTTCTACAGTATTTTATATGACCCTTTATTACACAGGAAAAACATCTTGACAAGAAAGGCTTTTTTTTTATAGAAATTATATTGCCAATGATTGTAAATAGCAATCTGAATAGTAAATGTATTTTGACATTTGCATTCCTAAACATAAAATTTGTATAGTGTTTGAGCATAACTTTGAAAAATGTGCATACAAAAGCTGTATAAAATTTGCTATTACAGCACTATTAAAAAGTAATTAACACTTTATTATGAATATCTCAGTTTGACCAGCCAGTCTTAAATTATGGCTCAGGATTTAAGACATTAGTGCAAAGTGAATGGTCGTGTTGACTTAAGATTTAAGAATTCGTATGGTGTGCACTTCTCTGTGTCATCCTCTCTCTCCAGGTCTGGTGATGTCAGCCATCACAGTGATCATCTTAGTGCTTTACTTTGTGATTGAGACGTTCGTGGTGAAAGGACGACCCTGGTTGCCGGAGTGCACGCCCATCTATGTGCAGTACTTTGTTAAGTTTTTCATCATCGGAGTCACTGTGCTGGTGGTGGCTGTACCTGAAGGTCTCCCACTCGCTGTCACTATCTCTCTGGCCTACTCAGTGAAGGTGAGGAAATAGTGTTTGCAAATAGTGTGTGTCTCTTACTGCTCCATTATCTCACCTCATTTTTACATCCTTGTCTTCTTATATTGTTGTTACCTCTCCATCCTTTTATCACCCTCCCACTCTCATCGCATTGCATCATTTGTAACTCCCTCTCTCCTGCCTCCATTCTTGTATCTCATTCTAACCTTCTCATCCTCTCTCACTTTTACTCCATTCTTTTTTACATCCCCACCCTCTTCTCTTGTTATATTTCCATCCTCTTACCATCCTTTCTCTCTCCTTATGTCTTACCATGCTATTATGTCACCATTCCTCTCACATCCATCTCTCCTGCAGAAAATGATGAAGGACAACAACCTGGTGCGCCACCTGGACGCCTGCGAGACGATGGGCAATGCCACCGCCATCTGTTCTGACAAGACGGGCACTCTGACCACCAACCGCATGACAGTCGTGCAGGCTTACGCGAATGACCAACACTTCCGTGAGATCCCCGATCCCAGCCAGATCAACCCCAACACCCTGGAAATGATAGTCAGCGCCATAGCTATCAACAGCGCCTACACCTCCAAGATAATGGTGAGAGCAGACAAGCACCGGCTATACACACAGCTCTGTAATTATCATAAAGCATTCAAAGATCGACCATAATTGCTTGCAAACACTGAGTCATGCTCTGACATTTGCCGCTGTTGCCGGTGTAGTCGGCATTGCGGCCACCTGCCGCGTGACTCAAGTGTCTTTCAAGTAGGCCTAGCCAATCCAGCTCTGAGTTACACTGATTACAAAACTATCAACAGATTTGGTCATATCTCTGCAAACAAAAATGCAATATATGAGCAAGTGGAGGCAATGGTTAAAATGTAAAGAATGGTTTTAAAATTGTTCTAAGAAAGTGTTTATATTTAAATTGTATTGTGGTATACAATTGTACAATTGAAGAAAATCCAATAAACTTAAGTTTTGCAAAAGCAGACATGCAACAAAATTTGTATAAAGTGCTCTTCAGCAGTTATAGATTCTGTTCTTACTTAAGAGCAAATCTTAAACAAGAAAACATTGGTCAATGTTGGAATCTTTGTGAAACAGAAGATTGGTGAATGAAGCCCAATCCTTTCAAAAAGCAAAAACTTTACTCCTCTTTACTCTACTCCTTATTTTAACATCATGAATCTTCCTATAAACTGTCTTATTGGATTAAGATTTGTTTTAAATCATCTTGTCTCTTTTCTGTCTTCTCCTCCAGCCTCCAGATGTGGAAGGTGGCCTTCCTAAACAGGTTGGAAATAAGACCGAGTGTGGCCTGCTGGGCTTTGTGTTGGACTTGAAGCGAGATTACACCCCCGTCCGTGAGCAGATCCCCGAAGAGAAACTCTACAAGGTTTATACCTTTAACTCTGTCCGCAAGTCCATGAGCACTGTGGTGCAGCTGCCAGATGGAAACTTCCGTCTCTACAGCAAAGGAGCCTCAGAAATCCTTCTGAAGAAGTGAGTTTGTTTTTGATCTATCATTTATATTAAAGGTTAATATAAGTTATTTAAATTTGAACATAGAGCTGACCTCTTGGAAATTTGTGGCACCGTAAAAACATTTGAACTGAGCAGTTGGTTTAGACATATCACATATATATATTAGACGTTTCCAACTGCTAATGAAATTCACCACCATTAACTTTTAAGAGTTAATTGAAAGACTTTGTTTGCTTATTCATTTTACGGAAGAATTGTTCCACATACGCTGTGTGCAGAATTGTTAAGCAAATACTATTTCTGAAGATTACTGTTTCTTAGTTTTTCTGATTAAAACTAAGACTAATTAAATAAGACTGATCACGTTTTAATCACATTCGCTATGTTTTGCGTGGTACAATTTGTGTTTTTCCTGCAGATGTTCATCAATCCTGGGTGCCGGAGGTGAGGCGCGGAGCTTCAGACCAAGGGATCGGGATGAGATGGTGAAGAAGGTGATTGAGCCCATGGCATGCGAAGGCCTGCGTACCATCTGTATCGCCTACCGTGACCTTCCTGGTGACCCTGAACCTGAATGGGACAACGAAGCTGAAATAGTTACTGACCTTACGTGCATCACTGTTGTTGGCATTGAGGATCCTGTGAGACCTGAGGTACATTTGGAGGAGGATTGTGGTGTCTGTGTTGAAGACAAATTATTGTTATGTACATTTCTGCAACACAGAACCCTACAACTTTAAGGCATGGGCAATAGTTGCAAAGAAAATGTCAGTGTTCATCCATTTCTTTTGCCGCTTTAGGTCCCTGAGGCCATCCGTAAGTGTCAGAGGGCAGGCATCACTGTCCGCATGGTCACCGGCGACAACATAAACACAGCGAGGGCCATCGCGGCCAAATGTGGCATCATCCAGCCTGGCGACGACTTCCTCTGCTTGGAGGGCAAAGAATTTAACCGACGAATCAGGAATGAGAAAGGAGAGGTGATGCATCCCGTTTTTATGACGTCGTTGGCCACGTTCCATCTGGTTTCCACAGTTTTCTGCTCACATAAAAATTTGTGGATTCCTCAGTCCAGAGAAAGACACTGTAACACTAACAAAGTGATGTATGGCTCTCCGCTGGGTTTGTGCATTTCAGATTGAGCAGGAGAGGATCGATAAGATCTGGCCCAAGCTGAGAGTCCTGGCTCGCTCATCGCCCACTGATAAACACACTCTGGTCAAAGGTCAGAAGCCTGTTTCTTGCTCTCTCAGTACTAATGGCTTCATCACGTTCAGACCCCGTACACTTCACATGGGCTCATTTATACAGACTCTTGAGTATTTGTGGTTTTGTTCATTATGGATTTCTAAGTCTTGAAGCTTTGCAGGCATCATCGACAGCACAGTGTTGGAGCAGAGGCAGGTGGTGGCTGTGACAGGTGATGGCACCAATGATGGACCAGCTCTTAAGAAAGCAGATGTGGGATTTGCAATGGTGGGTGTATCTTAAGTGTTTTACCCTTCCCTCAGTCCATCCATCCATTCATCCTTCTTTTCATTCAGATAACTACATTCACTGATCCGGTTTCCAATTAAAATGCAGAGATCATAATGTTACACCACTTTCCCTGTGTTAATATTCTGCCTGCTGGCCTCGTTGCAGCAAAGCCACTTTCATTCTTTGTGCATTTTTCAAGGTTTCAGTGATTGCCTCAGCAATGAAGCCTTCCTTCTGTGTCAGTGCAAAATTCAACCTTGTATTACAAACTGATTATATAAATCTCAGGTTAAGGCAAGATTTTTGCCATTTTGTGGTAGAAAAAGATGATTTTATAAATCTAAACATGTATTTTAGCAAAAAGAATGTTCATGCACTTATAGTTTTTAGTTAGATTATAAAATATTGCTTTGAACGTAGTTGAATGCATTAAGACACAGGTACGACATGAAGCAAGACACGTCTTGATCTACTTTCTGTCTCTGTCTCTTTGTCTCTCTGTCTCTCTCTCTCTCTCTTCCTCTCTCTCTCAGGGCATAGCTGGTACAGACGTAGCAAAAGAGGCCTCTGACATCATTCTGACTGATGATAATTTCTCCAGCATTGTGAAGGCAGTTATGTGGGGGCGGAACGTCTACGACAGCATCTCCAAATTCCTGCAGTTTCAGCTTACTGTCAATGTTGTGGCTGTCATCGTAGCCTTCACCGGAGCCTGTATTACACAGGTAAAGCACACACATAGCCACTTGTGCACTGAAAACACACATGCACTTATTCCCCACCTGCTCAAACATACACTCACACACTGTACACATTTTTCCAGGCTTTATTCTAAGCAGGCATGTTCTGTAGTGCCATGGTAAACGTGTGAGACTGTCATGAGTGTGTGACTTCACCAGATCAGCATTATTTCTGTGTCATGCAGGTTAGTTAAACTTGCTGCATTGCACCTGACTAGCAGAACTGTGAGTCAGGCACGCGTCACTTAGCCTGTGCTCCCCCTGCTGGACATTTGTAGTAAGGCTCACTAAAGTGTTTACTAAAATCATGACCCTAGCAACTTAAAGCCCCTAAATTCTGTTTGTATTTGTCTATCTGTCTGTCTTTATAAAGGACTCTCCTCTAAAAGCTGTGCAAATGTTATGGGTGAACCTGATCATGGACACGTTCGCATCTCTGGCCCTTGCCACTGAGCCGCCTACTGAAGCCCTGCTGCTGAGAAAACCCTATGGACGCAACAACCCTCTCATCTCCCTCACCATGATGAAGAACATCCTGGGCCATGGAGTCTATCAGCTCGTCATCATCTTCACCTTGTTGTTTGTTGGTAAGTCTGCAGAGTCTTTTTTTCCACGTTATCATAGTACAGCATCTGATTGAGTTAACTAAATACACTGATGCTACTTGTTTTAACTTATTGTTGACGTTGTGATCCCAAATATTTTTAGAGTGTCTCAGTTCTGACCTTTGTGTCTATACCGTGCAGGAGAAAAGATCTTCAACATTGACAGTGGACGCAATGCACCGCTGCACTCACCTCCGTCCGAGCACTACACAATCATCTTCAACACTTTTGTCCTCATGCAGCTCTTCAACGAGATTAACGCCCGCAAGATTCACGGCGAGCGCAACGTATTTGATGGAATCTTTGGCAATCCCATCTTCTGCAGCATTGTGTTGGGAACCTTTGGCGTTCAGGTGACTCTATGCTACTATTACTAAAGAGAATTAAGCTTCTGATTTGTGATGATGCCTTGTGTGTGTGTGTATGTGTGTGTGCAAGGTGATAATGTGTGGTGTGGAATACGTGGAGAGGGGTCATGTGACCTATATTGTGTGTGTGTGTTTCCACTGTATAGATCGTGATAGTGCAGTTCGGAGGGAAACCCTTCAGCTGTGCCCCTCTTAATGTGGAGCAGTGGCTGTGGTGCCTCTTTGTGGGAGTGGGAGAGCTGCTCTGGGGACAGGTAGGAGGACAGAGAGAGAGAGAGAGAGAGAGAGAGAGAGAGAGAGAGAGAAAGAGAGAAATAATAGAGTAAAGAGTCAATGAAAATACTTTACTATTCAGGTTAAAAAACAGAATAAATATGAATATTCTAGCCGATCTTCCGACCTCAAAAACCTCAAAAAGAGGAGTGGTCCAAAATCCTTGTGGAAACATGTAAAAAGATTTAATTGTTCTGATGAAAATAAAGCCTTTGCCATTGGTTACTAAGAAATGGTGTACATAATTTTGAAGCTGCCATTCTTCATTAAAATGCAAATAAAAATAAAACAAACCTTTTTCAGTTATATCTCTAGCACAATGTCTTATTTACTATTCTGCAACATACATATATAATTTCCAGAGGAATCCCATTGGTCTAATAAAAATCAAAACACTATAAATCAAAATCTGGTAGGGGTATGAATAATTTTGGGCTCAACTTTCTATATACACAGATAATATATTTATATACTGTATATTCACATATACATTCCTACATATCTAGATTTGTCAGTATCTTGCTCTGCACCCCAGCTCATCGCCACAGTGCCCACCAGTCATCTGAAGTGTCTGAAGGAAGCGGGCACCGGACCCGGAGCTGACGAGATGACAGAGGATGAGCTGGCTGAGGATGAAGAGGAGATTGACCACGCTGAACGTGAACTGCGCAGAGGACAGATCCTCTGGTTCCGAGGCCTCAACCGCATCCAGACGCAGGTGCTGTGTGTGTGCCCAAAAACTCTCACCTCTCACCCACTGACCCCTGGTAGTAGTGGCATTAGTTGTTTTGGATTCCACAGCTTTTTATCTCCCTCTTTAAAGAATGTTGTTTTGTGCCTTTTCTCTCTCTCCCTCTCTCTCTCTGTGTCTGTCTCACTCTCTGTTTCTCTTGACTCCTCACTAAATGAGTACAGATTTCCCTGACAGGGAAGAAAAACTCGTCCCCTACTTAGAGGTCTTCTTTTAATTTATTATGTAACTTAGAGATCCAATGTATTGTTAAGTTCCTCCTTTGTCTCTAAGCTGCTGGACGCGTCCATTTGGAGTCTGTGGAACACTGTTATTTCTCGTCTACTACATAATGTTGCATATTTCAAAGTGAAAACAAGTGGGCCTTGGAAACGTCTTTAACTAAAAGATATTGGGAGTAAAAACAAAGCTGTAAATGTAATCTTGAATACTTGATTTCTGGTGCTATTTAATCTTATAGACAGGATCTTTGTCTTTTTTGTCTTTCTGCCTCTTGTTACTTTGTGTCCACCTTAAAGCCTCTCATTTCTTTCTTCTATTGATCTGTAAAGTAGACATTTTAGGATTGTGCGATTTCCTTTCTCTGAAGTCCCATCAATCTGTTTTTTCTGTTCTATCCATCTCTTCTGCCCAACTCTACTAATAGTGATTTGTAGCTATGCAGTGTTTTATTTCAATAATAACCCCACTTTGATTTAAGGCCAGGCTTCCAATGAATGTGCCATAATTGATCACTGCTTGATTAATCCATGATTGAAATGACTTCTTTTCGGGGCTGTGAATGTATAAGTGTAAGCATGTGTGTGTGTGTGAGTGTGTGATGTACTGAGTGCACTCACTCTTCTGGAACAGAGCCTACCCATGTTTCCCAAAACAATAATGGAGCTAGAAGGAGAGAGGCAATTGAGTAGAGTAGATGGCAGAGTGCTGTCTCTCTTCTCTCATCCACGCAACATGAGTATGTGTGTGGCCTGTTAGATCTGCCTTTCTCGAGTAAGGTGCTGTAAGGTGTATAGGGTTGTTAGCTGGGGTCTAGGAGGCAGTGTGTACTGTGTTGATCCTGGATAATAGGCTGAGAGACTAATTTAAAGTGAGCTGTTTGTGACGGCTGCTAGTGGAAATCTCGAGTGCAGCACTAAGCCAGGAGGATGAGTGGACTGTAGTTTTAGGAGGAAGTGTAGACTGCAGACCTTAGAACCCATTTTGTGGCTGTCCAAACTGTGTTTGTGGACTACGCGATGACACGTAAAAGCAACTCAGAGAGAAGCCTTGCTGTCTGACAGAGTTTACTGTATGGATGCAGCTGCAGTATGATGATGCATGTACACAGTTTGGAGATGTGAAATGGACATGAATTCTTTCTAGATTTATTTTTATGATGTTAAAGATCACATCTGCATTACTAGAGAATTAAAACAATAACCGTATGTAGAACCTAGGACAGATCTCACGAGAAATGACGGATGCATAAATAAACGTCTCCTGAGGTTTTCTTCCTCTTTAACAAGTTTGTACAGAATGTGTGAAATCGAATACAGTTACGATAGTGAAACAAACAAAAAACATGAGAAATGTAAACACATGCTGGTATATAAATATCAGTGTGTAAATGTCATTTGATATGAAGTATAATTTTAGAAAGTGTGGAGTTCTGTTTACCACACAGTATGTTAACAGAACCTTCAGAATCATCATCAATATTGTGATGAAGGTGATTTCATGCCCTCTATAAAATGTTCACACTTAACCGAGCCTTAAAAAGCTTTAAAAAGCTTTAAAAAAAAAAAAAGGATTTAAAAGTGAAAGGGCCATTTAGAACACTAGTGCACACACACACACACACACACACACACTGTCTAAAAGAATTTAACTTTTTTCGTTCAGTACAAAAGCATTTTTCTTAAATAGAAAAATGTTCCTACAAAGTCACAGAAGTCTGATGTATCTCAGGCCTTTACCTTGGTTTTATCTTTTGGGGACATTACATTAAACCTGCCCATATACAATACAAACTCAGTTGTATTTTTCTGTCTTTGTGCAGTATCTCCACTGACTGCCATATTGCTAGATTTATATACTGCAATAAGAACAGCTGCACCAAACCCTAACCTTAACATCAGTTAAGTTTTTTTTTTTTAAGTCACATAAGTCAAATAAATTGCAACTTTTCTTTAAAAACCTTTTTCCATATGAGCACTGGTCAGTACTGGCTATCAGAAATGAAAATTTACCACATTTACAATTACGGTCTTTAGCAGACGCTCTTATCCAGAGCAACGTCTCTGGAGCACCTTGGGGTTAAGGGTCTTGCTCAGAGATCCAATGAGGTAGGATCTGAACCCACAACCTCTTGGTCCAGAGGCGTGTGTCCCAACCACTAGACCACCGACATCCACATCCACATCATTTCTGAGACAATCAGGTTTTAACCACTACACTGCAAAAGATCATAACCCTAGGTATGTAAACATAATATAAACACTCATTAGAATTAGTCCTTCTTCCTTGTCCACACAAAAGCACTCATAGCCATGCTGAGCTAACTTGATGGAACACATGGTGTGACATGGAACGAAACGCTCAGGTTGGGGAAGTGCTAGCAAAGCTTCTTACGAAGTTTCCATCGATCCCGTCGGCACTCGACACAAAGTTGGCCAAGCGCGACTCGCATTAGAGCGCTAGTCGCACATCATCCTTCAGTCCAATTTGATCAAGGCTTTCATCCAGGAGGGGCTCCGCCAGCGAACACGGCTCCATTCTTCATCACTGCGCATCCGACAGAGATGGCTGTCTGCAGATTAATTGCCCGCGCTTTCTCCTCCAGCTGAACAAGTGGTTTTACCGTATTTCCTGCCATTGTTTACTTGTACACATGCATTAGAGGCCAGTTCGATAAGTGCTGGAGTCTAAAAGTGTCTTGCAAAGTTAATTCGTCTACTTTGTGCACACGTTTTTTTCCCCCCTCACTCGGTTGGAGAGTATTTAAGTGCCATCTAAAGAGTCTTTAGTTCAGGACTTTGATAGACATGGGGTCAGGAAGGGGAACAGGGGGTGCTCACTCACTGCTTTAGAAATATGGACATTACACTCACTGCCTTAAAACTTGTGTGTAGGTTATGAAAAGACTGTAGCTTTATAAAGGCAAAAACGTAGAGGACTACAGGCTTGCTTGATTGTGATTTATTTTTTGAACTTGGGATAATATTGTCACAAAATGTCTTCTCTCCCCGTCTCTCTCTCTCTCTCTCTCTCTCTCTCTCTCTTCTTCTTCTTCTTCTTCTTCTTTTCTCTCTCTCTCTCTCTCTCTAAAGTGTGAGTGATGTGATTCTCTCTCTCTCCTGCAGATGGAGGTAGTGAGTACATTCAAGAGAAGTGGTTCGTTTCAGGGTGCTGTGAGACGGCGCTCGTCTGTACTCAGCCAGCTCCATGATGTAACCAATATTTCTACCCCCACTCATGTAGTTCTCTCCACTGCCAATGCAAGCGCCGCCCCCGGGAGTGAGTTCCCCCCGCTTACCCTGCGTCAGACATAAACACACATACACACAGAGTCTCACCATAGAAACACCAACAGTCTCACACTGGCACACACTCAATAATCACACCTATACTACAAAAAGGTTTTTACTGTAAATTTACAGTATAATAATGGCCAGAATTTCCAGCCACGTTCTGTATTTTTACAGCCAGCAAACTGTATTTTATGTTTACAGTACAATGCTGTTACTACAAAATACAGTATGCCACTGTAAAAGTTGATATTTACAGTAGTAGTGCATTTTTTTACAGTATTGTGCTGTGTTGCCTACTGCAAATATTTGTCCCTTTTCAGAAATAATGCTTTAGAACTTTTGCATTTTTAACTGAAGAAATTGACAAAAATTGAGCTCATTAGCTACTTTCAGCTACTTTTAGCTGTCTGTACCTTTCAGACAATTTTTCTGTCCCTGAACATGGTACAGCGATGGTACAGAACTTAAACAAAATTACTACAAAACCAAGCAAAACACTGCTTTTTGTAGAGGTGTGGTAAAATGAATAACATGTGAAGTGAATCTGGATGGCAATCATGAGACCAGCAACACTGACTCCCAGAATGCACTAGGTAAAATACTAATAGGGAAATAACTAAATTTACAGCATTTGATTACAGTGTAGAACTGCTGACATCACACAAGTCGCAAAACACTCATGCACGCACGCATGCTCACCCCCATACGCCCATCGCAGCCAAGACTTCCTCTCTCTCATTTTTCTTTTGGATACTTGCCCTTGATTGTTGTGGTCTATGTGAGCGCGTTTTTTGTTTTTTTGTGAGATGACCTGTCTGATGTTGATTGCTGTTTGCGTGTACGTCGTCTCCCTCTCCCTCCCTGACACCCTGCGCTCTTGTCTTGCCATGTCGGTCCTCTCGCCCTGCTGTCGGGTCGTCCTCGTTGGGCGGGCTGACTTTTTCGTGTTGTGAGCCCTCTACATGGGCCGAGTAAGCCATTCTCTCTCTCTCTCTAACTCTTCTTCTCTTCACTCATTCGATCAGACCACTTTACAGCATCGATACGCTGTTAAATGCCTTGTCAGGCTCCTTCGGCATAGGGATGTTTGTGGTTTCGCGTTTCTCTCTCAGGATTGGGTTACATGCAGATTCCAGCATCCACTTCGGAGTTATGATATTGCATCACCCATAATGGAACAGTAGCTCAAGCCGCCATATAGATCTGATATTTCTCCCTAGTCAATTCTGTTCTATACGTTATGAAAAGTATGTCTGCATTAAGATTGGCGGTGGTGCAAATACTTGTGAAGAACAAGTCTAATAATAGTTGGTAAGGGCTTCCTCAGTCCACTCGTCATGTGGCTCAGCTGTGAGAGCGGCCTGACTGCCCTCGGAGGAGAGAAATCCATCTGAACGAGTTGAAGACGCGCTGAGGAAATGCAGAGAGAACATGGCGCCCTTTTTTCCGAGGGGGTTTTCTGTTGTCAAGCTTGGTTTGCTGTGGTACGAAGCTAAGACCCAAAATCTACTCAAGAAAGTAGGCAAACTGCTCCTCACTGTGCACAGTGTAAACCTTCGAGTATAAGCCCTATAAGTTCCTGTTGTCTCTTTCTGTCGCCCTCTCTTTCTCTGTCTCTTTTCTATATCTCTGTATTTTTCAAATGTTGCAGGTTATCTTTCATCTTAAGATTTTGTGGAAGCATCTTTGAATGTCCCTCTGCTTTTTAATTCCCTTCCACAGATCCATCAGAGTCACGTCTATTTCTCTTTCTCTCTGTCGTTCTCTTTGTCGATCTGTCTCTTTCTTTCTCTCTGTCTGTTTTTTCCATCACTGATCTTTGTCTTTTTCGATGTCCTTTTCAGGGATTGCAGTAGAAATTGAAACAGTTGTAAACATATAATACCATTTGATTTAGCATGTTACTGTTGCTGTTTTTAATGCATAATGGTTTTTAATGGTTTATCATTTTTTTGGGTTTGCTTAACGATGTGAAAAGTCCCAAAAGCTTCTCAAACAATGAGGGTCTTGCAGCTTTTTCTGTCCTGTGTTGGCGTTCTGCCTCCATCACTCTCATTTGTGCTTACGGCTTTGCTTTTAGTTGCAGGGTAAAAATGTCAGATTTCTGTTTCTCATGTCGTCTCCCTGCAGCTGTCTGCTCTGTGTGCTGCTCCATCCTCCATGTCAACACATGTCTCATCCCATTCCATCTCACTTTTTTTTCCCTTCTTTTTGCAATTGGGTGCGTGTGAGAGTGTGTATGCGTTTGGATGTGTGAGTGTGGGTGAGGTGCCTGCATGCGTTACACAGCCTTTCACGTCCACGCGTCAGTGTGTAACGCCTGCCTCTTTGGTCATTGCTGTCCTGCTTTCTTCTGCTCTTCTCATCTTGCTGGTATTCTCTGAGTGCAGTAGCATTTCTTAGTAGAATGTATGCGTGTTTTAACACTTTCCTCCAACATGAGGAAATTGTTATTTAGAGATACGTTCATACATTTACCCATAGTGCTTTTCAGACACCCAAAGCATTTATGGGTGTCTTAGGGGAACATAGTCACCAGGGAGGCCACTTCTACCTTCATCAAAAGTGTTGCACCCACCTGGAGAAGGTGTTGACAGCCTGTTCACCCCGGTACACTCATCACACACCCAATATTAGGGCATTAGAGAGAATAATTGGATGCAAAGACTGCTTAAAGGGGCAGGATTGACAGTTCCATGTCTGTCAAGTAGTAGAAAAATGATTTCATGATCAGCCACATCTGACAGGTATCAAAGGGCAATTAAATGCTATGATTATGAACTTTTCTTACTAAGTTGTTACAATATATATCTTGGATTTTCAAGATTGAAGACTCTTTATTAGTCAAATACATAACTATGTACAAGTACAACATGTAGTGAAATGTACCTTGAACAAACCAAAGTAAATCAAAAAGTTGAATTTAAAATGTTTACTGGTTCTTTACACAGCTCTTGGAATAGAATAGTTCTGCCCCTATGTAGAGTCACACTGGATATTTTACTGATTTGTCTGCCGAGCTTGAAATTTTGTACAATGTGCGTCTCTGTCACTGATTGAAATTCATGTGTTACCTCGAGTGTTAGCTCTCTCATATGTTCAAACATTGACCTTCTACGGTTACACTCCAAACACAGGATACACACTGTCTTTGTGTGTGAGGGCAGAAGGGCTTTGGTTTGACAAAGTTTGAGCAAAGATGAATCTTAAAACCTTTACCCCATACGAACAGCTTCAGTTATTAAGAGTAATCACTTACAATGCAAATGCAGATTAAGGAAAGTATTTGTCTTTAAAATCTTCATGGCTAGTTTTCAATGGACAGAGGGGCCTGTTCTCAGATGGCTACTTTTAGTTGGATGAATGCTGCTGTCTTTAAAAGTTCTTCCAAAAAAATCAAGCTTGCCTGAATGCCAAAATATAACATGCTGAATGCTAGATTTAAAAACATTCTAGCTTCATTATTCAACTGATAAAGTAAAGGTTGATTACCCCAACCCCAGTGGGAGTTCAGGCCATGAAATCAGTCACAAGGAAGGTCTATACCCACAGGACACGTTCATGAGTTTAACTTGACCTGACTTCAAAAGGTCATCGTGATGTCAGGCCATTTCTTTAGCGGGATATGAGGTCATAATCATTAACCTCCGGTTCACATCACAGCATCTTTAAGCACTACCTGTCCCCTTCCTCTGCTTTAACTCACTATGTTCTCCTGCTTCAGTGGTTCTTATTTAGCTGCAGTTGATTTGCAGAACATCTTTGGGGGGGGGATTGTGTAATGGAGCAAATCTGGTTTGATTTTTTTTAATGATCAAGTTTTTCCATCAAGCTTTTTCTTTGAAGGACAGCGTGGGGGAGACAGTGGACTGTAATCTGGCATGCTAACATCCATAGCAAAGAGAAAACATCACTTACTCCCAGTTACATCAGTCTGTGCTTCCCTCCATTCTTTACTGTGGGCATTATACTCGAAAGTTTACCTGTATCCATGCAAAAAAATGAACAAAAACACACAAAAAGTGAAAACCAAAAAGTCAACATTATTCCAATCGTTCACGATTTGCATGAGGTCTTTTTCTTGCTGACAAACAGGCTCTTTGGAAAAACAGATAAGCACTTAACCAAATGCTTGACCGTTTCTTCCTGTTTGTTTGTTCGTTCGATGCTTTTTCTTTCTTTCTGTTTCATTTAGCCTCTTTTCCTTTGCTGGGTGAGTTTTTTGATTGGGGCGAGAGGGGTGGGCAGGTGGACTGCACCGGCCGCAGCAAAGGAATGTCTTCTCATCTTTAAAAAAATAAAAAAATATATATATATACACATCGGCGTCGCGTGTGTATATGTGCTATGGCTTCATTTGGTTTGTCTTTACAGCATGAGCCTGGCTGCTTACCATCATCCTTTAGTTTTTCTCTTCCTCTCTCTCTCTGTTTTTTGAGTTTTCTTTTTATACTTTTTTGTTACTGTGACAGAACGAGACAGCTGCACTGGAATGATCGCAATTCTGTGTGTGTTGGTTTCTGATTGGCTCTTGTACCCCTCCACTCTTCTCCTGGTTAGCCAGCCTGCAGCAGAACGTTCCAGCTCTTCTGTTCACCCATCTGCACCTGTCTGCACCGCTGCATGCCAAACGACTCTCTCTCTCTACTTTCTTTCTCTTTCTCTCTCTCTTTTTCTGTCATAAACACACTGAATGAACTGCCACCACATCACCATCCATAATTATCTGCTACTGACTTAGCATGTTTCAGAGTGATGCCAGATGTACTACGATCCCCAACTGCTCCACTTATGGAGCCACTTAGAGTCCAGGCTTAGAGTCCTGGACCCAGACAGAGATGTGTTTGTGCTGAATCGGCGGCTCAGAGTCACCGTGTCCCTGTTTATTGTGGCTGTCCTGTGCTTGTCAGCGTGACAATGCTTGTTAAGGTCTTCTGTTGCCGCATTTGGTGTCAAATACACAGCATGGCAGGCACTAACAAAGTCAGAGTAGCGCGAAGTCATCATCCTTTTAGCTTTACTGTCTTCTTTGCGGTTTTCACACATTATATATCATGTATGATAGACAAAATTTGCAAAATCCTATTCAGATAGGAATATGTAAAAATTAAATAAAAAAAATGATTTTATGTTCTAATCATTTGCATTAAAATCAAATATCATTTTTGGAATTGGGCCACATTTCCCCAAATTCCATATTTCCATAACACATAGTCACAGATTCCTGTGCAACACACTACAACCTTTAACTTCTTCATTAACATCCATTGGTTGATGGCTTCATTAGGCTTTGCATGCTGACGCGTGATGCCGCATCGCAGTGACCAGCGAGCCACCGATGCGTTTGCATATTTGTATTGTAACCGCACCCCTACCCGCTGCCAGAGCCAATGAGGCATCAGTCATAGCCTTTCTCATGACTGTGGGTGCAGTGCAGTGCTCCGCCCCACTACCGTCCCAACCCCTCCTCACTCTGGATGCATCCTCCCTCCATCCCACCAGGTGGACCCCCAGTCTCGTGTCTATATGCCTCCATTCCTTCCCTCTCTAATGCTCCACCCAGCACTCTGTTGCAGATTCTAACCCACCGTCTCTTCCTTTGGCTGTGTGTCTATGTGTGTATTTAGGCATCACTTTCTGGTTTTCTCTCCGTCTATTTCTGTCCCTCTCTGCTCCTCTCCATCACTCTTTCAGTTTCCTCCTATGTGGTTGGTATACACACATAGCTAGTGTTTGTGTTTTTGAGCTGTACCTGTGTGCTTCCATTTGTCTTTCTGTCTGTAGCCTGGTGTGTTCTGTTCTGGTTTATGAGAATGAACGCTGACTGTGAGTGACAGCTGTGAACTGAATGTCTGACTCCATCTCCTGCTACCTCAGTTATGGTTTGGTTTGTCATCTCTCTTTCTTTGAGAAACTCTTAAGATCTGGTTGCACGAGATTCATACAAAAATACGACAATCCAAAAGACATTTCCAATTGAATAGTTTTTCCAAAGTAATAATGATTTATGAATTACTTTGCTTTTGTGAAATAAAGGAGAACAGTTTACTTACTAAACTGTTAATAAAGTTATAATAAACTGATTATCTTTTGACAAAAGGCTAGATTTGACTCCCTATTATAGCAACTTGATCTTGAGCTGTCTGTTCATTATAAGGCATGACCAGAGAAGGTACTACAGTGGTCCAGATCAACATTTACCAGACAAATACTGAGAGATTTCTTTGCCCCCCCACCCCCACCCCTCTCTACCCACACCTTCTTTTCCTCTATCCTTTCCAACCCCTCCATCTTTCTTGTTCTCTGCGCCATCCCCTCCTGTCACTCAGATGCGGGTGGTGAAAGCGTTCCGTAGCTCCCTCTATAATGGCATCGAGAAGCCCGAGTCCAGGAACTCCATTCACAACTTCATGGCACATCCTGAGTTTCTCATCAACGACTTCATCCACAACATCCCGCTGATCGACGACACAGACATCGACGACGAATCGGAGTTGTCCAAGCACAACCACTACCACTTGCACCCGGCTCTCCGCAAGCCCCCTCCTCCCCCAGTCCAGCCACCCCAGAGATCCCGTCCCCCGCCGCGCCCCTACCGCCAGTACAGTCTCCCAGTCACGCCCAACCGCAACAACAACGCCATCGACAGCAGAATTCACCACTTGCCCTGCCTCACAGAACAGACCGGACACTGGCCCTCCCCCTGCAGACGGCCGTGCCCCCCTCTCCTTAGCCTGGAGACCTCTCTTTGACTGCCTGAGCTCTGGAGGAAGGGTGCTCGAAGGACATAGAAGCAGCAGCCGGAAGTAGTGGCGGAAATACTTGCGAACACAGAATCAGTGTGGTCTGACCCTACCACCCGAAAACAGACAAGTCCACCCAATCACCATTGTTTGCGCCACCCACCACCATCCACTGAGGCACCACAAGCCCCTATGTCTTCACAGCCCCACAGACACCCCCTCCAAGAAGAGTTGGAGGGGAGCCTAGCGCATTTGTGGGTCTGTGGTCTGCGGAAAGGTGAGGAAGGACAGAGCAGGTTGGCTTGGGTTGGGTTTGGAGTCGTGGCTTTTAATGGTAAAATCCACATTTATGAATTTTGACTTTCCAGAGTGCAAAGGCATTAGCAGCTCTCTGTAGGCGGAGTAGGGGTCAAATCAATTTTATTGAGGTTCTTATCATCATTCTTATCATAACAGCTTCTGCAACCTTAATTGTTATGACCGCCATTGTCAGTGCTCTGATTATCATCACTATGTTTAGAAATGCTACTTTATTACTATATACCTTTGCTTTATGCTTTATGGATTAGCTTTAACAACATGTTAATTTATTATTCTATTTATTAATTTATTCATCATTGTTTTTTTATTTGTTTGTTTGTTTGTTTATTTATTTTACGAATTCATTTAACTTCTGCTGAGCAGCATTTTCATTGGCGCTTTGTCTATTTCTCTCTCTGTGTGTGTATGTGTTGTGTCTGTCCTGAAAAATAGAAAAAAAATATATCAAAAAATAAGTACTAACAAACGTTACAATTAATTTTAACTTAAAAGTAAATAAATAATAAAAAATGTCTGCAGATAGCAAAACAAAACATGAACATAATTGCCATTTAATCTTCCATTAGATTGAATTCCATTCATGTAAAGTTTATTTTGAATATTAAGCTCAAATTTTATTCTTGATGCCTGTTATTTGAGGTTGTGATAAACTCTCACTGGAAGTAAGGTTTGTTAAAACTAAAAGCCATTCTTATTATTTCCTCTTCTTTTAAGCATCTAAATGTAGTTTTTAAATATGCCACAGGGTAGAAGATTTGGGCAATCCTCCATCATGCGTATATAACAGCTGGCAATGATGAAGTCCATAATTTCAGTACAAGTCTTAGGATCTCTTCATGGATCCCACTGGCTGATTTTACTGCAGTTCGAATTAGATGTGGATTTGCCCGATCGGCGCATTTTATTGTTTCATTAGGACTGTTAATTTGCTTTGACATGATTTGCAGATTACACCAACAAAATGCATTTACCCTTTAAAGCATTGTGAAATAGTATGATTCATTCATAACATAAACATACTTGCTGACCCTTTAAATTCATTCATAGTCACTCTTGCTTTAGACTTCATTATTTTTGCTTTCATTGTTTGCATTTGTAGTGACAAATGTTTCTGAAGAAGTCCAACAGGCTGTGGTTTCAGGGTATGATCCACGATAGGAAACCCCATCTTATACTGCCACTTTTTTCATCAGTGTGATCAAAATCAATGAAAGGAAGGATGGACAATCTGTGAGACTGACATCACTTTTGCACATTATCAGGGCTCACTGGTTTGGACAAACAGTTGTATGATGAAACAACCCTGTATTCACTAGTGGACTCCAAATACACTTTTCTTTGGCTATGGGTGTGTTCTTTATGTTCCATTTCAAAACTAAAATGGAACACAAAGACAAACGCTGTCAAGAGAGGCATGCCATACCGTACAGTACCATACCATACCGTAACATGCATGATGTACCACTACACATTATAGAACACTAGATTCGAGTACATTCCATTAACACTTCATAGTCCTGTGTACCAGAACGAACAACCCATAAGATTGTGGGTTGGTACTACCAAGTTCATATTGTTACAGTCAATGCATTGCAATGCAATACTACAATCATCTGGGGAATGGGACCGGCACTTATGCAACAGACTGCCCTGTCCACAGCTCTGTGAAATAAGCTTGATAACATGTACATAGGGCTCTCAGAAATCCTTTATTTGTATAGAATACTTTTCTAGAGCACCCAGTTGTCAGAGACTGGCAAATGTTGAAAGTATACAATGCAAGCATGAACGTTGGTGGATCATGTCATTGCATTGCTCAGTGGCGTCCGTGTAGAGCATGTGTTAATATCATAGTGCACCGCATTGTCATGGTTTGACATCACCTTTGACTGTCAACGCTCCATTTCCCTGGCTTTCACTGTCTCTCCAGCAGTAGGTGGACAGGCATTTCTCTTTGTGCTCATTGACTTGCTGTCGACTGCACACACAGTCTCCCGTTCTTCAGCCCTTTTCCCCATGTGGCTGCTGAGCAGAGCTTTGGATTGGAGTGGTGCCTTGCTATGGGCCAACGAATAGGCTAATTAAAATGGGTGGCCTGTCCTGCTGGGGTCAAGACTTTGGAGCCGATGGGTGCTCAAGTTCCAGAATGTCCTGTTGTAGATTCTGGGGACATTTCAGGCAAAGCTCAGTAGGACTAGATTCCTCCACCCATTTTAATATCTATAGATGTGTCCAAACTATTAAAACTGGCCCATGTTTGTCAGGCAGTCCCAGTGGAGTCTTGATTAGTGAGAGCGCTGGGAGGTCTTGAGGGACCATGGACCCTTTTCAATATACTGACACGGATCAGATACATAAAGACCACTGAGTAGTAAAATAATCACAGAGCCTGCTCGACCCATAACTATGTATCTTTGAATAATCTTATCTATTCCTAAAACCAAGCTTAACCGTAGTCGTCAAAGCATAACCAGTCTTCTGACAATTCAACCTTATAAACCCTGATTTCATTCAACTCCCCAGACAGGGATGAAATATATAATGGCATATGTATGGTATCCCTCCTCTCCACTTCAGCTTTCAGCATTTTTACCTTTATCAAAAGCCTGATAAAGTTGAAGGTATATGTACAGGAAATCAGAATAACCCCAAAAATTCCATTGTCTGCCTTTTGTTCCATTTCATTGTAGGAAAATCACTCAAGGTAAGGTGAAAAACTTTAAAATGTGAAAAGAGTATATAATATATTTAATATAAAACTTATAAAATATTGTACAACTGCACCACCGCTGTACATTTTTGCCAAAATGTGCACATGTGCATCTTTTGTTTACAATTTAAGCACATTTTTTTCTTTTTCTTTGTCTTTTCCTCTCTTTTTTTCCATTTTTGTAAAGAATTAAAATGATACATCTTGTACATTATTATGATTATTATTATGATTATATGACTATTATTACTATTGCTTTTTTCCAGCAGTGCTCTTTTAACTGACAGGAAAAAACAGACAGTTGCACATTCTCCTGAGCATATTATTACTGCGCTACAATGAAAAAAAAAAAAGAAAAAGAGAGAAAAAAATCCAAACTATTAAATATATTAATAATTACCTGCCTGTTACTTAAGAGAAAAAAGTATATATATATATATTATATATATATATATGTATATATATATATATATATATATATATATATATATATATATATATGTATGTATATATATATATATATATATATATATATATATATATATATATATATATATATATAATGAAAGAACACACCTGTATACTGTAGACTAAACTGTATGGAAAACTAAGAATTTACTGGGAAAATAAGTCAACACTTTTTGTCTGTATAAAAAAAACAATCAAAGTATACTACAATAATAACTTTGACCAGTCTCTGTGGTTGTGTGTTTCATTGTGTGGCTGTGATTATTTCTGTAATACAGGCAACACGCCTGCACTACATTAGCAAACATCATCAAGCCCTTGTACCAAAATTAATTAGAGCTATAACGTTCATAAGAAGAAATTCAAGATTAATACCATAATCACATCTGTAGATCTTTGTCAAGGAAAACGTTACTGAAAAGTTTATTAAAGATTGATATTTTTTATTCATCATTATGAGACAAAATATTAGAGATCTGCAATAGTTCTCATATCAGACAACTGATACTGTACATTCATTGTAAAGTTAAGGACAAAACTCATTTAAAGTTATATGTTCACTGATACGGACCATTTTGTCTGAAGATCCAAGCAACACCAGGTGTTTAAGTTTGCTTTTGTTTGTGTTTATACTTTAATTCGAATCATTCAGAATGACACCAATCTAGTGATTACTGTATGAAATCTGCAACAAACCAAAACCGTCAGAATATTTGGCTTCTTTTGATGAGCAAATGCAGTATTCAACAGGAAAACGCCTTGAGTAACGATTTGCTGATTAAATGTTGTTATTAATTATGTTTGGAAATTTCAAATGATACTTGAAGTCCTAAAAGTCCTAAAGTTGTGTTATAAATACATTTGAGGGCGAAAAAGGAAATAAGTTGAAACATATGAGGAAATTTCATTACAGTTGTACATGACAGTATCCCATTTTAAAGAAAATCTCCGTGTGCATGTACGTGTTTTCCATATGTGAAAATGCAAAGGAACACAGAAACACTAACGTTGACAGAAATAGGTACTTGATAAGAGTCCCGTAGTCTACTAAGAGGATTCTTCGGACCCCTCGTTGGAGTGTGAGAGCAGAGAGCAAACGAAGTTATGACATTTTTAGCAGCTATACTTGCTACTATGGCTGTATTGATCTTGTAATGAGTTTGAAATGATTATAAGAGGTATGTACGAGATAGGCTTTATATTTTAGTGTTAGTGTAGTTAGGACTCGATGGATTCAGGTTAATGGAGACCTCAAATTTGTGACTTGTACTCACAAGTCACAAATTTGAGGTCTCCATTAACCTGAATCCATCGAGTCCTAACTACACCAAGACTAAAATATTAATATTTAATGGATCAGGGTGATTCACCGGGCGAGTCATGAATCACCCAGCTCTACTTGATAAGAATGGCGTAATGTTCTTAAGGGGTATACCGCAGTAAGGAGAGATAGGGAAACTGGTAAAGGAAGAGCGGTCCTAACCTTCATACAAAGTGGTATTCATTATAGAGAAACTAAAAGAGGAAAATATTTAGAATACATTGTAGTAGAAGTCTGGGCAACTGGTGGTACAAATAATAAATTTCTACAGTCCATGTAAGCAAACAGAGTTGAGACAATTAGCAGAGATCTTGAAGGATATAAAAGGGAGAGTTGTTTGTTGTGGTGATTTTAATGTTAACAATTGCAGATAAATGTGAGTGGGATATATTGAAGGATAATGCTATAGGTAGTGATCACTTCCCTATTAAAATTGGGAATGTAAGTAAAAAAATTTTATTCACAAAAACTGAATTCAATAGTGCACTAAGAAAGATAGGTAAGTCTGCACCAGGGAGGGACGGGATTTGCTATTCTATGTTGGATAATCTTACTGATAAAGGAAAGGACGTTTTACTATGTTTATGTTAATAAAATATAGATAGA
The DNA here is from genome assembly GCA_032718565.1 of Distichodus sexfasciatus. Classification (NCBI taxonomy): domain Eukaryota; kingdom Metazoa; phylum Chordata; class Actinopteri; order Characiformes; family Distichodontidae; genus Distichodus; species Distichodus sexfasciatus. The sequence continues at coordinate 107,981 of JAVGVS010000036.1, read as the reverse complement.
AGGATTCATTCCAAAAGCGTTGAAGGAGTCTAGAATTATTTCCATCAAAAAACCTGGGAAAGATCCCACGATTCCAATTAATTACATACCAGTTGCACTAAAGTCTTAGATGGGGAAAACAAACAAACTGGGAACTAAAAGAAACTAAAGGAATGATAAGAAACGAAAAGAGTGGATTTAGAAGAGGTAGGGGGGCTATGGGTCCTGTAATATACTTAGAAGATGTCATAAGGAGAGCTCAGGTGAATAAGGAGTCAGCTGTAGCTGTTTTTTTTTTAAATAATCCCACAAGAGAGTATTATTAGTCATTTACTGTTTTCTACCAAATGAAATAGTTACGAAAGTGGAGAGTTCTGTTGCTGTAACACTTTGCAGACGATGGGAGAATGGTGCCATATTGAAAAGAGGGAGAAATATCTTATTTGTGGTGAAGATACAGCAAGCAGTTGATGTAGTGGACAAACGGGCCATTCGGTGGGTTTTAGGATCTGAACTGATAAAACTAAAACTTACGTTTTTTCTAGGAAGAAAATAGCAATGGATATAAAGATTCAATTATGTTGGTGGCGGTAATGCTCCATTAAAGCTGACTGCCAACCGCCGTAAAACCCGAAGAAGAAGAAATAAAAAGCGTTGTAGGTAGAGCGCTACACCCCGAACGGTTAGCGACGTTATTCTCCGCTTGAACGCTGCCTTGTTAGAGCTCCGGGACGCCATGGCGGGGAATTCGAAAGCACTGTTGCTCTCTGAGCGCGTTTACAAAAGTCTTGAGGTAATTTGCTTTTTTTTTTTTTTTTAATTAAATTTATGTAACTGAACCATAGCGGTGAACAGAATGGTTCGGTAGCTCACTGAATATTTTACCTGATGAACAAGTGTGATTTCCAGGCTTCAATAAAGTAACAACCAAGCTAACCAGGCTAACAGTTAGCTTAGCTTTGGGGCTAGGCACGTCGGCCAGCGCATGTAGCCTAGCCAAAAGTCGGCATTATTTTGTTAGCTGTTTAAGTCAGTGAAACTTTTTCTTCTAGTAGTAGTAGTAGTAGTACTAGTAGTAGTCGTCTTGGAGTACTAGTAGAAGCAGTTGTGTGCGTGTAGTTTTGACTAATGCTGACTTCGCTAACGTTAGCAGTTGAGAAAGTGGGTGTGATAACATTTCTGTGCAGAGCCTCGGCTGTCCTCTGGTTGATGGTCTTTACCTGAGAGAAGCGGACAGCATGCAGCAGCTCCTCTGCACACCTTCACTACACCGCATGGACATTCTCAAATGGATCTGCGCCAGGTATCAAGCACGAAGTTTTCACTAGTTGCGTTAAAAAGCCGAGTGTAAAATAAAACAACCAGGCATAAATTCGGAGGACTAAAGCCCCCTTCAGCTCCCGCATTAGCTCTCGGACATTCGTCTGCTTTAATGTACTTATTTTGTCGTACTTATTAGTAATAGTTTTCAAAGTAGGCGCTAGAACATGGAGGTGTTTATGTTGCTGCTGCTGAATTAATCACGTGATTTGATTGGGGAATAAAACATTACAAAATTGTATTTCTTTAAGGTTTCTAAGATTACAGTAATATAATTTTTAATAGTTAGTCGTAGCATACTTGTTTCAAGGAGTGTACATGCATGTGTGTGGTGTAAAGGTATTGCATTTCAGAATGTTTGATGTTTTCCTGGCTTTCTTTGTGTGCATTTGTTTGTGCATACCCATATATCTGCCTCTTTAGTGATGCCAGCAGCAGCAGCAGCAACAACAACAAAAGATACTTTACATACAGTGTGATGGTAAAAAAACTAACTCTTAATTAATTTGTTACCAAGAATCTGTCCGTCCTTGAGAGAGAAATTCTTTACCATCAAATCAGAGCAGATGGAGGAAGTTGTGAAAGGTAAACGTCCCTCAAAAATCAGTGTTTTCAGTCATGTCAGAAATGCATTAATGTTGCATTAGTGTAGGACTGATATATTGTTATCACTGTTTTTCTCCAAAATCACCCAGAAATCACACGGTTTGGCTATGAGATGATGCTGTGCAGAGCCGATGAACATGGGATTATCCAGGTTTGCCATTTAAAACCATTAAGAACAAACCAAGTGATGTTGATTTAAGATGTTTTTTATGTAGTTGAGTGACGTTTATATGAGGTGAGTAGATTTAGTTTAGTCCTGATTTAGTTAAAACTGTTTAAAGTCGTGTAAACCTGTGTTCTGTCTCTTGTGTGCAGGGCCTCGCCCCACCATTGCGACAGCTTATGTTTCTGGAACAGCTTATAATGATTGCCCAAGATGACAACACACCATCTGAGTATTTGTTTTTATGAATATGTGGCATTATAACTCAAATTATACACATCTATGAATACCATTTTACATAATTTTACCATTAAGCTCTTGCTTATTTTGGGGATAAAACGTAATGATTCAGCGTGTGTGTTTTTCTAATTACAGAAACAGTGAAAAATCTTTCAGAGATGGTGTAAGGAATGAGGATTTACTCAGTGATCTAATGTCACCTGATCACCTCTCTGATCTGATTAAGCTGATGAATCCAGTTTGCAATCCTTGGTCTGTACATATCCGTGAACAGCTAAGAGCCACACAGTCGACTCAGTCCAAGGCAAACCACAGTAAAGCTAATGACTCGGTTGACAGGTGAGTTTGTGCCTAATTTGAGTACGTTTCATCGTAAGACTTTTGTCATCTTGAAATTCTTTTCGTGTTAAAGGAGTCATCAAAAGTCAGGCCTTGCTAAACTTGATGATGAAGACCTTGCCGAAGCTACAGCTCTGCTGCAGTCTACTCGGAGTATCTTTGAAGAGCTATGCAAAGACGTGAGTTGATTTATTCTGTTAATGCATTCGCTTCTAGATATGTTACATTCTTGAATTGGACAATTATATTTCAACCTTTCTTTTTAATGCAAGTTCTTGCAGTCAGATTCGTCAGGCCCTGGAATCTCTTTGTCCCCATGCGCTCTTAAAGTGGCCATATCGGACATGGCTCAGCTCATGTCTGCTTTCAGCCAAGTCTTCAATGCAGACTTCAGGGGCTACTGCCAGAGGCCTCCCCCTGTCCTCAATACAAACACCTGTGTTTTTCAGTCTGTACAACAGCTCCTGCACATCTGCAACATGGTACCTGTGTCAAAATTTGTCAAAAAATACCATTAGTGATACTGTAAATGACAGTTAGGTATTATTCCTAATAAATCTGTTTTGACAAGTTCATGATCAAAACATTTCCATGTCATGCAGAAGCTTGAGGCTTTGCAGCACTTGGCAGAAACCTCCTCCTCTCTCACAGAGACAGTAAGACACATACAGACAGACAGACGGTACTGGGCCAAAGGAGAGAAGCAGACACTCGGTGAGTACTGTGTTTCTGATTAATTTTTTATAAATAGTATAGAATAGATAGGTGTTAATGTGAGCAGTCCATAAAAAAAATGTTTCTGTTACAAGAAGCATCTCTTTTTTGTTTTCAGTTAATCAGCTGGAGGCCCTGAAGACAAGATACTCTGCTTTTCTGTCTCATCATTAATCATGACAGGACAGTTTAGAGCTTAATTTCAGCTGCTGTTGTCCAAACGTAAATTGTGGCCGAAAATATTGGATTTCACTTTTTTCCTTTTGTCAGATAAATATGTCCATGTTACTAGAAATAATTTTGTTAATATTTTGTCAATTTCTTTGCCATTTTGAACTTAATGGTGATGTTCTTACTACATGCATTAAATAAAATTATTATAAATTATAACCGTGACTTTTCATTGCTCAGTCAAGAATAATACATTTTCAATCTCTCCACCCACCTGATCTTCTCCTTTTGTAAGTGGGTGTGATTAGAGGAGGGGCCAATTCCAGATGTTAACACCTAATGTAAAGTTTACCCGTGAACTGCGCAGAGTCTCAGCCCAAACGTCCTCCCTTGCTTCTTTCAGGGTGAAAGTTAGGGAAACTGGTTTTAGTTCTGTTTTGCAGAAGAGTACTCTGAGATTAATATAGCCTCAATTTATTCTAATTGGAAACCTCATCCAACCTCATTAGTGAACAGCTGTATGGTCACTGCCATTTTCTTCATTGTGTTATGGAGGAAGAAAAGCAAATCTCTAAAGAAGAGTTTCCTTTAAAAAGACTTGGGGATATAGAGGTAAGCAGACTCAGCTGGGACTTTTGTGTTCTGCTTTGCTTTGTCTTTTTATCTATACTGTTTTAAGGACAGTAGAGCCTATTCTATGACTAAGCCCATTCAGGTAGTGAGTAAGATACTAAACTAGTCAATTTAAAGTAACAATACTTGTTTAGACTAATTGTGAAATGTGATTTTTTTTTTTGCCCATAGTTTATGAATCTTCAATCACTGCTGAGCTAAATTTAGACTGCTTTACCACCTGAAAATAAGTCCCAACCTTTTCTTTCCTCTAGCCAACTCAAATATAGCACCACGGTGTCAGAATAGCTGCTAATAAAAAGGTTCTTTTATTTGAGCCTCCTAGCATGTGCGCATGGCGTTTGAACACCCAGGTTCCAAAAAGGTTTAAGAATCAGGACTCAAGATTTTGACCATAGCTTGTATTGTCAGTAACATTTTTAGATCAATAAGGTTTCGCCCCAGTTAATTATGTACTTAATCTGAAGCATTCATACATTGACTACACACTGTAACCCTTCTTCAAACTCAGTAGTAAATACTGCCATGTAACATTTTCATCACTATCCTTTTTATTAGTTAATGTCTTCATTTCTTCATCTAATTTAAATTTATGGTATAAAATATCCTTGACCTCTTCAATTCATACTCCCTTGGCATCACAGGACCAAACAGTAAAAATTCACCAGCTTATGGATATGAACCACTATGCCACTAAGAAAACTGCAGCCCAGAGCATGTTGGATGTGGCTCTGCTGATGGCCAACTCTTCTCAGTTGAAGACAGTTCTGTATGAGGGTCCTGAGTATCGCTTCTATATCCCACTCATTTCTTTCATCGTCCTGTCCATCGCACTACAAGTTATCGTGGGCCTCCTCCTCATCTTCATTGGTAATAATTCTTTTTTCCCCCCTTATTGTCAATGATGTGGATTAATTATGCATAACAATTTGAAGCTTTAAAAATTCCATTCTTCTCTGTCTTGTCCTTTCTAGTGAAACACAATCTGAATGATGTGCGGAAGCAACCTAAACTCAATATGATGAACAATGTGACAACAATCTTGGTCTTTTTCATTGTTCTTATTAATGTCTTTATTACTGCTTTAGGATTTGATTCTGGTCAGTGAGGCAATATTAAGATGGACCTACTCAATTTTAGGCAGGTTGTCATATTTATGACTGATCAATGCAACCTTTCTTATGGATGTTCCAGTTGCCATCTTTCTTGTGATAGATTGTAAAGACTAAATGATGTCACTGAGTTCAGCGTTTTATGCAAAAACAATGACAGAATGTAATATTCACATACTAGCATGTTCACTAGGGTGTGTTTAACTACTTGGTGAATGTTTTGCTATTTGACACAAATTAACAAAATAGTTCTAAGTTTATTTTTAAATTTTTACTCAAAGCTTTTATTAGTAGAAAACATCCAGAAGTAGATTTATGGGGCTATTGTTTGTGTAACATATATTGGATGTATAAATTGTGTTTCTGTTTTTCCTCATCTACAGTGTGTGCAAATGTAAATGTATTATAGAATCATGTTGAATCTGCAAATGTTTTTGAATTGTCTATTAAAAAGACAAAATACAGTTTACAAAAATATGAAAAGTATAAAAGAATTACTCCAATTATTTAACACATTTCAAACTTGATGTGGGCAATTTTCTGACAACAGATATATTGGGAATGAAATACATTTTCAGAGCCAACTGTAACAACAATAACGGACATTAGGTACATTCCTTTCATTTAATGGCTTATTACCTGCTAAAAGATTTTTTTCAGGCTGAGCAACATTCAAACACTTGTAAACAAGAACATGAAAGTGTCAGGGAAAACATTGAATACTTCCTTAAAGCGCAATTCTGTGCATTAACAAGGAATTAAACGAACAACCTCAACTGCAGAAATGGAGAAGAAATGGCAACTGCATCACTTCTTTAAAAAATCCAAATAGTTATGATTGTAATTTCTAATGTGCAAGCATAAAAATCCAAACTGGGTTTGTAATATACACAATAGAATTCTCTATCTCATCTCTAGAAAATGAGATATGGATCAAATGTTTCTGATTTCAAAAAAGAGTGACAACCTAATTATCAATTGCCTTAATTGGGCTTTCCTCTGTAGACTCCATGTTTGAATACACATAGTAAAGAAACAGTGCAATAATAATAAAAACCAAGATTCGGAGCCATCCTGAGACCCCTCCAGATTTGCTCTCTTCAGACTTGCCAGACGCTGGAGCAGCACCGTACGGGCTGGATTTGGTTGTGTAGCTTGATGGTCTGGAGTACGGAGTGCTCTGATAGGTTGTTTGAGTGCGACTGATGATAGGCCTTTTTAATGAAATAAAAAATATATACTACTATTTGTAATTGTTACAAGAAGACCTTTTTGGAGATAGTAATGCTAATAATTTAAAGCCAACACAGTTACAAATTACACAGTTCCAGCAGAAAAGCGTCAAGCAAAAATAATGGTTTAGACATAATTTTACTCACTCATTTGCAGTATCCACATTGTCATCATAATCGGTGGTCTTCAGTCTCCTGGTCCTGCAAAGACACACTAAGATTACCAACTCATTTAATCACAAACAGGACATCTACCGCTTATTCAATGTACTCCTGACATTCAAAATGCAAAGAGCAAGACGCTCAAGTGTTTGGCCTTCATCTTTTTTCTGATTCATGAATGAGCTGGTCAACTAGTACTAACCAGAGCTGAAAATGGGCAAGGTGAAAGTGCATTTAGGAATTCAGATCTGATCCAACTGTAGCCAGTTTTAATAAAAGCTAAAAACTCCATTCCCCTGGGCTTTTAGTCAACTAATTGCAATTTCTATTTGTGTCTTTCACTTCCTAAATGATATTTTCTTATAAACAATTTTCTATGTATTACTTATCTACGTATTTATGGCTAAGTACTTACTCACTTAATACTTTATTTCTGTAGAAATAAAGGTAGAGGTCAAAGGTTCAAATTCAGCTCTATTCTGCTGGCAGTACCACCACTGGGCCCTTGAACATGCCCTTTTACACCAAGTTGCATTAGAGAATCTAAGTTGTTCTAGATAAGAGTGGCTGCTACAGCCCTAAAAATAATATATCATACACTGATGACTATAGACTATAATTAAACTTGACAGCATGATGACTAGTTGTTTATTTAACTACTTCAGGAACCATTCATTTAGTAAAAACTATGGGTAGACACACTACCCCAGTGGATGTTACTCACAAATCTCCAAATCCTTCATGTTTCACCTGCAATATAACACACAGAACAAATTAGACCAACATTGACTGTTTCTGTTTTATAGAACTGCTATAGACACCAGTATTCATCATGTACTTACTGCTGGGTGATATGTAATAAATGTGATTTCGTCCTCTGCAAAAAATAAAATAAATGAACGAATGACAATCAGTTCTCCAAACCGATATATAAAGTATAAACCTAAATTATTACGTTCTTCTCTGTAGTAGGTCTTATCAGTAGATGGTTTTGTATTTTTCGACATGGCCTCTGTCAGCTTCTTCTCATAAAGCTTCCTGGTGGAGTCTGGAAAAATGGAAGACTATATTTACTGCAACTTTTTCATTATCAGTTGATGAGAACTTGAGAACTTTCCACTACAGTAACATTTCAGTCACTTTAGCAACAACAACAAAAAAAAATCACATGGATTGACATTCTTACCGACAATAGGTCCATGTTTAATTCCATATTCATCCAAAAGTCGACTGAGTTCTTCTGCAGATTTGGCGCTTAGTGAGGACATGACTGAACCGACAACACACAAAATTATGTCTCAGTCCAAGTACCAATTAAACGTGATTTTACTTAATCATATGTTGGCGTGTTATATTACATACAGTAATTTCTGGACTCAATGATTTTTTTTGAACATTAAACCAAGCTCTAGCCAATCTAACCAATCTCTAAGGCGGAGAAGGAAATACGAAGAAAAAACATCTGGAGCTGAAGCACCTCTACACATGCGCGTTAACAGAAAGTTAGCTAAAGTTGTACAGTCTCCCTGCACTCGAACACTCACAACGTATAAAGGACACAATCTAATAGTCTAATGATGGCTTATTAGTCAGAATATTGCATAATCTACCAGACGGCGGTGTGATCCTGAAAAAATGCTGGAATGATATGGGCTAGGTGGTTCGTTAGCTAGCGTGTGCTAGCTAACTGGCTATTTATTTAGCAACTCCCCCACCAGCAGTTACCACGACGAAACAAAAATGTATCAAATTAAGCAACAAAAGCATTTTGGGAAGACTTGGGTTACAGTGTGATTCGGTAACCATTCACTGACAGCAAAACTCGCTTACCTGTCGTGGATTTTGCGCGGCTTATTCCTGCTAACTTGCAAAACCTGCTAGTTTTCCAAGAGCGGGGCGGGTTCGCTCCTGCAGCGGGCGCCGCCCTCAGATTAGGAGTCTGGAGCTCGAGTTACAGAATCACGGATTAGAAAACCTACGAATGACAAACCATGTCTCGGTTTAATTTTATCAACCTGTTTGCCTGTCTATCTATCTATCTTTTACTGTATGTCGCTGGAGCTGAAAAATGCCGTTCCTAATGTCCCACTCCTGACGGCTTACACCTTTTTTCAACGCTAAAAACGAATAAAACCTTTCTTCCACCGTGTGTCCACCATTACCTGAACGTTTTTTGAACACACAAATATTATATTATTTTCATTTTCTTTTTACAAATTGACCTTGTCATATCTCCTACATGTAACTGAGCATTTTACCTGACTCATAGGAAAGGAAAAAAAAAAGAGAGAGAGAGATTAATAACAACAATGAGAGTACAAGGAAAGGAAACTGAGACTTATAGTCATGACTCCTGCTTCTTAATGTTTTCCCCTGAACATGTCAGTAAATCTCAGAGATTTTCAAAAGAGATGTTTCAAAAGTTGTGCTCATTTAGCAGAATCTTATATCCCTCAAAATGTACTGAAATATTGCTCACTCAATGTACTACACGTACATTGTTTTCTTAATGTATTTACATCCATCATTTTATTTACAGTCGATTTCTCCTTGGTTATCCAGTTACCTTGCAACAGTGTAAAATTGCTATTTAAATTTATTTTATGTATTAATTAATTTACCCACAATAAATCATGAGGAACTTCACAGTTCACAAAATGGTAGTAATGGTAATGGTAGTATTTTGGTATAATGGTAGTATTTCAAAACAATTCCATGACTTTTGCATGTCAAAATTTATCAAAATATTTTTAAACAAAAATGAATAACAAGCCTGTGCGATATGACCAAAATCTCATATGCCAAAATAGGTCCTCTTATATCCCAATCACGTTTTTTTTCCTATAAATTTAATTTTATTTTTTACATTTACTTTTTAGTTCTTTAAATTAAATACATAAAATAAATGGCATTCTTTAATATGCTATTATTTTTCTTTTAATTTTTTTTTAGAATTTTAGGGCAAATGTTCAATTACGTATGTAAATTAAATAATTTATAAAATACAGAACACTTCAAAAACGGATTATTAGTGTCTCTGATCAATTTAAAGTGTTTTTTTTTGTTTGTTTAATTGAGATTTCTTTAAAATATGTACAGATAGTCTGGCATTACACAGTAGAATAAGTAGTTTAGAATTTTTCAGTGCTTGTCTGAGATATTTCACAGAACGGCATTAAGAAGTTGCAAAAGCTAAAGCGGCCAGTGGGTCAGCATTTCGTTTCACCCAATCATTTGAAATTATATGACTTCCAAGATTTTTCATGACCGTCTGAACCCTGAATGGTTACTGTACCATCTTTAAAATGTCTAACTAATTAAAAAAATGCACCAAAAAAATCATCCAAGTGATGGAGTTTAAGAACACATTTCAGCCTACTTGAATGTAATTCCAAGCATACTTTAGGGTTTGCTTGTAAAATAAAACTCATATCCAATGACTGTTTAAAATTTTATTGTGAGCATTTACATCTTTGGACACTCATTAGTCTCTTTCAAGTGTTAGGAAAATGTGCTACATAGACAATACCAGGCACTGAACAAAAATGTATGAAAAATACTTTGCTCAAAATATTCTCAGCTGACAACACAATCCTTTTTACTGTTTTCCAGTAAACTAACAATGTGGAAACAGGTACCTCCTGTTACAGTGTTCTGTAGAATATTCATGTTTGCAGTAGAAATGGGTCGATGTCCGATACCGATATTGCAAATTTGGATATCTGCCGATACCGATACAAATCCGATACAGTCACAGTCTTTTTTTAAACATAAAATAATGCTTTAAAATGTCTGAATGCATGACTGAGATTATTGTTATGCTTAATGCCTAAATGCTTGATTTAAATACTGTTTTCCTAACTAAAACAATGTAATAATTACACACACGAACATGCTAAATTATTTGTTCTCAAAAATTGTTCGTTTAGACATATAAATATTTCTTTTTTCTTATTGTTTACACTATAACATTATAAAATTGGGAAAAAAATTGATCAATTCAAAATGAAATACTGAAGTTTGTCATTTTGAACCAATTTGGCCTATAAAATGAGCTGCTTTTGCAGAGAACTACATTTCCCACGATCCTCTGGGCGCGCACTGGAGCCGCGTCACAATGATGCTTTGGGCGACAGAAAATCTAAATAAATGGCAGTAGATTATAATAAATTGTGAGTAGAACGCTGGTTATTGTGGTTATTTATCATCTAAAATATGGTTTGTGTCTGTAATAAAGGCGACATTTTGACCGAACTGGAGCGTTTTAGCGAGTAACGGCGCTCATGCGCGCGGTCATTACCACAGCGTGCGTTTACATCGCGAAAAATGTCGAAATTTTTTTAATGCATTTACTTCTGTTTTAGTGCACAGAACATCTCACAAATACTTTCACATACAGAGGGATCAGGTCTTGTCTTAATCGCGCCACTGAAAACGTTCTGTACCAGCCTCCATGTGAAATACAACAGATCGGCTCCATAGAACGGCCCAATGCCGCTGATACCCGATCCAGCTGTTTGAGCAGGTTATCGGACCGATACCGATCCACATATCAGATCGGCTACATCTCTAGTTTGCAGATACAAATTCATTAACAAAAGCAAGATATTTCTCACCTTGTGACTGTTCTTTTTAAAAACAAAAGAAGTCAAGCTGGCCATATTTGATGTGTGGCATCATAAAAAGCCACTGTAAAATTGTTCCTTTTTTGGCTTTGATATGTTGCTTTGATGTGTATTTACTTCTGCCTATCTGAACTCTGTTGAATGCCTGAACTACAGTATCACATAAACCATGTCCCAAAAATTGCTCATTCCAGTGCAAGATTAAAGGGTGCTCATAACACAGTCACTCTAGAGACCGCAAGTGACAGTGAACTACCAATACTCATTTTGGCAAGAAACTTAACAGTGGACTGACTCGTCTTTACAGTCTGTGCAGCACTTGGGAGACACTGAATGAGTTTTACTGCATTTACCATTTGCAGAGGAATATTCCGAGTACCATGAATTAGACGTTGCAAATGCCCATTTTTGTCCTCAAAGTGAAAACAAGAATGAGTCCACAAAGGCCCAAGAGCTCTGACACTGTCAGGTAAATGTGTGGACACTGGCTGTTAGGTATCTTTCACCATAAAGCTCACCCATCTGAGAACAAAAAAAAGCAGCAGTTTTCAGCATAATCTATCTGTGCATAAGTTATTGACTCCATTAAAAGAATGAATAATGCTTCACTAAGCAGCAGAAAGTGGTTGTAGTAGAGATCTGCAAGAAGGCCCCTGAACACTGCTGGCCCAAAGAACAACATACTCCGATACTCCGATGCCTTATAGTGCATTCTAAAATAAGATACCGATTAAGGGTAACGTGTTAAGAATGGTGGATGAATCTCCTGTCAACTTCAGAAATGGATGGTGTGAGAATGCTGTGGAAAACCATAAAAACATCAAAAGACGCATGACGCCAAGAAGAACAGAGTGCATGTAATCAATACCAGTGCCTAAGATGAAATCGTAGTTACTTAATTTGCTAAGCCATGTGGGGTCTTTAACTCCACGCACAGTGGATTTTGAATGAAATGCCAGCTTTGCATCATCAGCGAGGTGGACCTTTTGGATTTGATGGTTGAAAGAGAAACGCATGTACTGTACATGACCTCTCTGTCCAGTTTTAACTGTGACACCTGGCTGTTCACATTTCAGACACCCAAAGCATCCATTAAACTGCGTAGCATTCCACACCGCTTTTGCAGGTAAATCACAAGTACCTGCGATAGTTAAGACCTTGCATATGAAAGGCTCAGGAGCTCAGGAAATTGAACAAGGACTCCATCTCTTTCGATTTTGTTAAGGCTGTTGCACAAAGGTTCAAGGAAAGTGAACATTGACAGTTTTGCTTCACCAAACCAAAGACCAGCAAAGAGCATGTTTTCTTGTTTTGTTCGTTCCACAAAACTCAGTTCATTTATGACCAAATAGAAAGGCCAAACAGAAAATTTGGATGACTTAAAAATAGGTATTCCACATTAAGGAGATATTTTTTGAATCATTGCTAGTAGTCAAATTCTTATATACTTCATCCTATATTTTCTCAATATTGCTGTGGGCCTTTTTCTGCCAAATGAACCTAAATTTAAATTTTCCTCAAACCCTTTCTTTAAAAATAAAGCTTTAATTTGTGACTCAATTGGAACCTCAATAAAATATGAAATTGCCCCATCTATTAAGTCACTTTTACAACTTTGACATTGGCTGCTATCACCCTCTGTAGACAGAAAACAACTGTTTTCCGTCTGACTCTTCAAAAACATTTTTGAATTTTAGCAAATTCTTATGGCATTCTGTCTGATATTCAGATGGACAATGCAATCTATTTCAGCAAGTCATTCAGAGTCTTCCCTGTGAGTTTGTGTCTATTAGCAAAGGTCAGTATGAGGAGAAGACTCTCTGCAATAGATAATGGAGCATCTTTGTAAAGTGAACAATCCCCACTTTTATCTAAATAATTGTCTTGTGTGAAATCACCCAAGTCATTCTCTGTAAAACTGCATTCATCCAAACCATATTCTTCAGCAGGTTCAGGAAATAAATGATCACCAATAATCAAATATTGGACCTCGTCGGAAACTACGTAGGGGACACAGCAAACGTGGAAGAAGGTGCTCCGGTCGGACGAGACCAAAGTTGAACTTTTGGGCCTAAATGCAAAGCGCTACGTGTGGCGGAAAAGTAACACTGCTCATCACCCTGAACACACCATCCCCACTGTGAAACATGGTGGTGGCAGCATCATGCTGTGGGGATGCTTTTCTTCAGAAGCGACAGGGAAGCTGGTCAGGGTTGATGGGAAGATAGATGAAGCTAAAATACAGAGCAATCCTGGAAGAAAACCTGTTGGGGGCTGCAAAGGACTTGAGACTGTTAAGGAGATTCACCTTCCAGCAAGACAATGACCCTAAACATACAGCAAGAGCTACAATGGAATGGTTTAGATCAAAGAATATTCATGTGGCCCAGTCAAAGTCCAGACCTAAATCCCATTGAGCATCTTTGGCAAGACTTGAAAATTGCTGTTCACAGTCCTCAGTGTTCCCGTCTGGCTGAGCTTGAGCTATTTTGCTACGAAGAATGGGCAAAAATTTCAGTCTCTAGATGTGCAAAGCTGGTAGAGACATACCCCAAAAGACTTGCAGCTGTAATTGCAGCAAAAGGTGGCTCTGCAAAGTATTGACGCAGTGAGGCTGAATACAAATGCACGCTACACTTTTCAGATTTTTATCTGCTTAAAATTTGGAAAACCAAGTATAATTTTCGTACCACTTCACAATTATGTGCTACTTTGTGTTGGTCTATCACAGAAAATCTCAATAAAAAACATTTAAGTTTTCAAAATGTGTAAAAGTTCAAGGGGTATGAAAACTTTTTCAAGGTACTGTATATCTTTTGGAATGTTTTGTTTGCATCTTCATTTTTCTTCTCCAACGAGATGTTTGTGACATTCTTTATATGGTGTCAAAAAATTTATCTGAAAAAATACAAAAAAATTAAAAGTGAGAATACATAAAAAGTAGTTTAATTGACAAAAACCCCCCAAAAACGGAAGAACTACAAAAAATTAGAACTTATAAATGAAAACATTAAAAGTAGTTTAACTGACAATAATACATTTAATTAATTTTTGGTTATGTGCATTAGTTTTTAAGACTTAATAAACAATCAATACACAAATATGCTGCTTTTTTGCTTGACAGCAAAAAAAAAAAAAGACATTGCTGTCGTGAAACAAACTATGTTTAATTTCTATCAGACGCTGCTATTATGTGTTCGTTACATCCAATTTTTCGATAAAACGTTTATAAAATTGTAGTTGTTTTGGGAACATGGTAACTTGTTTTGGAATTAGTTTGTAGAGACATTACGCTGATTTCTGGCTTGTTTTCAAAGACTTGTCAACATGTTTTTTTTTCTCGCGATACTTGGCCACAGCGGTTAGATCAACTCCTGGCGTTTTCAAGAACAGCAGCATAGGGATGGCAAATAATCCGACGACAAAACCGATTTGCAGGTAAATATAGGGGTGGGCGATATATCGAATATACTCTATGTATCTCGGCTTGTTCCACGTGCGATGTAGTAAATGACTATATCGTGACCATCGAGTATAAATCCTAACGTTATTGTTAAACAGACAGCATGTACTTCGCTTTCGAGGTTTGCTTTTCTGCCCCGTCAAAGCAGACAGCTCGCTCCCCCGGCCATCCAGAAAACTCTCCTAGTGCATGAGCGTTTTGTACCGCTTTCGTGTTTCGTGTGTCAATGTCACATCAATGCCAAAACTAGAGCGCGCAAAATGGCTTGCTGCAAAAATTTCGCGGGCGTAAATTTCAAAGTCGCGAGCGCAAATGTGAAACTCGAGAGCACACAATTAAAAATCGTGCGCGTGGTTGTGATAATATTGCGCGCAAACTGTATTTTTCCTCTCTCGAATGTCTTTTTTGTTTTTTTTTCCTCTCGATGTGTTAAATGTCCTCGCGCCCAAAGTAGATTACTAACGAGCGGCTTTTTTGCTCAAGTGAGATTTCTGTGCGCAGGGTTTGAAAGGGGGCAGGTTTTTGGCAGTTTGGGGGCGGGGTTTTGGCAGCTTCTGCCTGCGAATCCTATTGGCCGATGGCTCCTGGTCTTGTGATTGACTGCACACTACAGACAGTTTTTACAGAAAAACCAAAGATGACGCAGAAAGAGGAACGGTGACAGGTAGATTAAACGCAAGTTATAGTTTATCAACCTTATAATTATAATTTAATAAATGCAACCATAAGAGGTCACAAGCCAGTGATTCCTTGTGCCGGTCCCAAGTCCGGATAAATGCAGAGGGTTGTGTCAGGCATCCGACGTAAAACCTAAGCCAAATCAAACATGCGAATCACAAACAGGGATTTCATACCGAGGCCCGGGTTAACAACGACCGCCACTGGTGCTGTTGACCTACAGGTTGCCGGTGAAAATTGGGCTACTGTTGGTCGACGGAGGAGAGGTGTGAATTGTCACTGGTCTCACGATTCGATTACGATTATCAGGTCAGCGATTCAATTCGATTTGATATCTCGATGCATCACAATGCATCCCATCATTTTTTATGCATTACTACATATTGTTTTCAAATACAAATACAAGCAGTGAGAGGTAAGCTCCCTTGTCTGGCCCCAATTCAACATAAACACAGATGTTAGATTTGGAAAAAGGTAAAGTAACCAAGGCCTTTGTCACTCTACCATAAATGTTACAGTGGTATGTTACCATTTTGGCAGTTTACCTGTGTAGTATTCTGACACTCGTCTGCAAGCTGTTTAAGGATTAAAACTAATATAATAAGTATATCAACCTTACATACCATCAGAGGATCAACAAAGCACGAAACGTAATGGATGATTATGCAGATACTATTAAAGTTTAATTCTGGGCCATCAGTCTTGGGGTGTGTGTGTGTGTGTGTAATGATGGAGCTATAACGCCTGCTTCAGTCTGTAACTGCATCTGTATTTATGTTGAATTGAGGACAGACAAGTGGGCAAGGGGAGCCATTGATTGCGTGCTTATTAAACGTGTAAGACCTAACTATTAAATTATGATTATAAGGTCGATAAACTATAACTTGTGTTTAATCTACCTGCCGCTGTTCCTCTTCCTCCGTCATCTTTGGTTTTTCTGTAAAAACTGTCTGTAGTGTGCAGTCAATCACAAGACCAGGAGCCATCGGCCAATAGGATTCACAGGCAGAAGCTGCCAAAACCCCGCCCCCAAACTGCCAAAACCCGCCCCTTTCAAACCCGCCACGTAGAAATCTCACTCGAGCAACAAAGCCGCTCGTCTGTAATTTACTTTGTGCGCGAAGACATTTAACACATCGAGAGGGAAAACACATTCGCGAGAGGAAAAATACAGTTTGCGCGCAATATTATATTATTACGCGAAATTTACTCCCTCCGCCATTCTCGGCTGCCGCGCATGCGGCGAGTGCCGTCAGTGAGATGAGAGTTACTTCTACCCGGAGCAGCGCTGTACACAGTCACTACCGAAACTGCTTTTTAACTAGAATTTTTATGCCGCCGCCAGAAAATCACCAAACAATTTCATTATGATATAATCGATTATGTCCTGCCACTGCATCGATGCAGAATCGTCCGCGTCTGCATCGCGATGCATCGATTATAAGATTAATTTCAACACCCCTAGTGCATAGGCAGAGAGAGAAGAGGAAAGGCAAGAGTGTAGAACTGAAAGTAGGGACTGAATGTTGGAACTATGACAGGTAAAGCTAGAGAGCTGGTGGACATGATGCAGAGAAGGAAGGTGGATATACTGTGTGTTCCAGACCTGGTGGAAAGGTAGCAAGGCTAGAAGCTTAGGAGAAGGGTTTAAGTTGTTCTACCATGGTGGAGATGGAAAGAGAAATGGAGTAGGAGTTATCCTGAAGGAGGAGTTTGTTAGGAACGTTCTGGAAGTGAACAGAGTGTCAGATAGGCTGATGAGTCTGAAGCTTGAAGTTGAAGGAGTAATGATCAATGTTGTTAGTGGTTATGTTGGTGGCACATGTTGGTGAAGGGAACAGAGGTGATGAGGAAGTGATGGGCAAGTTTGGTATCCAGGATAGGAACGAATAGGGACAGATGGTGGTAGACTTTGCGAAAAGGATGGAAATGGCTATTGTAAATACTTTCTTCCAGAAGAGGCAGGAACATAGGGTGACTACATCTTATGTAGACGTAATTTGAAGGAGATTAGTGACTGCAAGGTAGTGGTAGGTGAGAGTGTAGCGAGACAGCATAGGATGGTGGTCTGTAGGATGAGGAAGATGAAGAGAACAAAGGTGGAGCAGAGGACCAGGTGGTGGAAGCTGAAAAAAGAAGAGTGTTGCGAGGTTTTGAGACAGGCTCTTGGTGGCCAGGAGGTGCTCCCAGATGATTGGACAGATACAGCTAATGTGATTAGGGAGACGGGTAGGAGGGTACTTGGTGTGTCATCTGGAAGGAGTAAAGTAGCTAAGGAGACTTGGTGGTAGAACGAAAAAGTCCAGGAGCATATACAGAGAAAGAAGTTAGCGAAGAAGAAGTGGGACACTGAGAGGACTGAGGAGAGTAGACAGGAGTACAGGGAGATGCAGCGTATGGTGAAGGTAGAGGTGGCAAAGGCCAAACAAAGGGCGTATGATGACCTGTATGCTAGGTTGGACAGTAAGGAGGGAGAGAATGATTTGTACAGGTTGGCAAGGCAGAGAGATAGAGATGGGAAGGATGTGCAGCAGGTTAGGGTGATTAAGGATAGGGATGGAAATGTACTGACAGATGCCAATCGTGTGATGGGAAGATGGAAAGAGTACTTTGAAGAGGTGATGAATGAGGAAAATGAGAGAGAATGTAGAGTAGAAGAGATGACTGTTGTGGATCAGGAAGTAGCTGAGATTAGTAAGGATGAAGTGAGGAAAGCTTTGAAGAGGATGAAGAGGGGAAAGGCAGTTGGCCCTGATGACATACCTGTGGAGGTATGGAAGTGTCTAGGAGAGGTGGCAGTAGAGTTTTTGCCTAGGTTGTTCAACAAGATCTTGAGGAGTGAGAAGATGCCTGAGGAATGGAGGAAAAGTGTTCTGGTGCCAATTTTTAAGAACAAGGGATTGTGGCAACTACAGAGGAATAAAGCTAATGAGTCATACAATGAAGCTTTGGGAAAGAGTGGTGGAAGCTAGGCTTAGGCCAGAAATAAGCATTTGTGAGCAGCAGTACGGTTTCATGCCAAGAAAGAGTACTACAGATGCTATTTTTGCTTTAAGGATGTTGATGGAGAAGTACAGAGGGAGCTGCATTGTGTCTTTTTAGAGAAAGCATATGACAGGGTGCCGAGAGAGGAGCTGTGGTATTGCATGACGAGGTCTGGAGTGGCAGAGAAGTATGTTAGAGTGGTGCAGGATGTATGAGAGAGCTGTGAGACAGCAGTGCGATGTGCTGTAGGAGTGACAGAGGAGTTCAAGGTGGAGGTGGGACTGCATCAAGGATCGGGTCTAAGCCCCTTCTTGTTTGCTTTGGTGATGGACAGGCTGACGGATGATGTTAGACAGGAGTCTCCATGGACTATGATGTTTGCAGATGACATTGTGATCTGCAGTGAGAGCAGGGAGCAGGTAGAGGAAAGGCTAGAGAGGTGGAGATATGTGCTGGAGAAGAGAGGAATGAAGATTAGTCGCAGCAAGACAGAATACATGTGTGTAAATGAGAGGAGCACAAGTGGAACAGTGAAGTTACAGGGAGAAGTAAAGAAGGTAGAGGACTTCAAGTACTTAGGGTCTACGGTCCAAAGCAACGGAGAGAATGGAAAAGAGGTGAAGAAGCATGTGCAAGCAGGTTGGAATGGGTGGAGAAAAGTGTCAGGTGTAATGTGTGATAAAAGGGTTTCAGCAAGAATGAAAGGAAAGGTGTACAAGACAGTAGTGAGACCAGCGATGTTGTATGATTTGGCGACAGTGCCAATGAGGAAAAGACAGGAGGCAGAACTGGGGGTTGCGGAGCTCAGGATGCTGAGGTTCTCTTTGGGGGTGACAAAGATGGATAGGATCAGGAATGAGTTCATCAGAGGGACAGCTCATGTTAGATGTTTTGGAGATAAAGTCAGAGAGGCCAGACTGAGATGGTTTGGACACGTCTAGAGGAGAGACAATGAGTACATAGGTAGAAGGATGCTGAGGTTGGAGCCACCAGGCAGGAGGCTGAGAGGAAGACCAAAAAGGAGATTTACGGATGTGGTGAAAGAGGACATGAAGTTAGTTGGTTTGAGGGTAGAGGATGCAGAAGATAGGACTAGATGGAGACAGATGAGTCGCTGTGGCGACCCCCGAAGGGAAAAGCCGAAAGAGAAAGAAGAAGAAGAATTATAATTTAATAGTGAGGTCTTACACGTTTAATAAGCACGCAATCAATGGCTCCCCTTGCCCACTTGTCTGTCCTCAATTCAACAAACACAGATGCACAAGTCAATCAAAAGATGATCACTAGATGATCAGCCGTTTTCCATAGTTGAGGATACAGGCGTCAGAAATCTGATAAATCACCTCTGCCCAAAATACACAATGCCAAGTAGGCGTTACTTTTCGGATGTCGAGTTACTGGAGTTGTTACATTTTACATTTTACGAGTTACATTTTATTTATTTAAATTTGAAAAGAAAATTTGTTGTGAAAATAAAGCATTATATTAAAGAAAATTTGATTTTTGTTTGTATTTTTGACTACTCGCAGCAGCTCTAATTTTCTGTTATCTGGGGAAAAAAATCAGTATCGGAAAAATCCGTATCGGCCAATCACACTTACAAAAAAATCGGTAATCGGAATCAGCCAAGAAAATTGCAATCGGTGCATCCCTATTTACAACATGGCTTAGAGTATTATAGTATTGTGGACTTGAAGAAGAGAAATACAAGTTATAGGAAATATTTTACATTTGAGTTGAACGTAATGTAAATGTAATCAATGTGAAAATAATAGGAACACCACTATAAATATATTTTACCTGTCACCTGTTGTTTCTTTGGCGTTACATGACTGTCCAGTAAACTGGACCTTATGGGATGCAAGTTAACATATCTCACTTAGGAATCACTTTTCCATTCTTTCCTTCAGGGCACTTTACATTTGTGGCATTTCAAGACGGATATACAGCAAAGATTTTTAAAACTTCCGAGGTCCTAAAAGAGAATAAGTCACCTATTGCAAGCTTCGGACATCTGAGACCTGGAGAAAAGGTTCTAGCAAAATGGTCTGACAAATTTTATAGTGCAGTTGTAGATTTCATTGGCTCACCTGATCAGAAAGACATTCCAAAGAAGATTGCAAAAAAAAATACAAAAAGTAATGAAATAGCTGCTCAGAGGTTCTCCGCTGCCTCGTCAGTTTACCCCACAGCCCAACATGGAATCCCCTAGCTGCAGAGCACAGTTATCCCCAAGGTGAGTGCCAACCTTTTGATTTTCCTGCCCAGCACCATCTGCAGTTTGCTCAGAATCTGCAGCAGCTTTCATTCATGTCATCTCAGCGCCAGCTATCATTTCCACCTGCTCCACACCAGCCTGCACTCTTGCACTCAACCTGCGTTTGCACAGCTGAAGAAATTACCCGAGTCTTCTAACCAGAATCAGAAATCTGTTTTCACTGATTTAGATAACCAGCAGTTAAAAGAAATTCCAAACAGTCCAACTCCCAAAGAATCTTTTTTGCAGAATTTGTTCACACCAGGTGTGCAAGAAATTCAGTCAACTGTCAAAGCAAACTAAGAGGTCTAGATCAGAGGATGAGGATTCTAGTAGTGGTTCTTCATCTGAAACAGTAGAGTGTGATTCTGTACCAGACTGTGGTGCACCATCTCTAAGTGGATCAGGGGTAGAAAATGAAAGACCATAAATATGGGACAGAAAATAACACCCATATATTTTGTATTTTTCTCTGTTTCAGGGGCCAAACAGCTGCAAGCAGTCAAGGATTTCATTGAGAAAGTTGAAGAATTAAAAGCTCACAAGACTGACGTTCAAACTAAGCACAGACCAGGACAACAAGAACCAGGACAACAAGTGGTCTCTTCATTTCCTTAACAAAACTGGCAGCCATTTACCAGGAGTCAAAGAAAGACTGCCTTCGACTCTTCCATCTACTACTCGACAAGCTTTTTACACCTGAAGAGTGCATCAATGCAGTCGCAATTCTAAAACGTGGCAAAGTTCCAGAAGGAAAGAAAGTGTTGAACAGAACCAAAGTCAATGGATTACTAAGTAAGTTAAACAATTTTGCTCTGTCTGATAAATATTCCACACACATTTGCCTGCACATCCAGATCTCTCTCCTGTGTGTGTGTTTGTGTGTTAAAATGTTAAATTGAAAAGAAAAGACTTGCTTTGATTAAAGAGCATAACATTGGAGGTAGTATGTTTTAGAGATGGCACCGATCCGATCCGATTCGATAACTCAAGCGGCTGGATCGGGTATCGGTGGCATTGGGTCGTTCTATGGAGCCGATCTGTAAATGCGTGCATGCTCAATTCGTTATGCATGGGAAGTGGCACTGCAGTAAACTAGAAATGAAACGATTATTCCAATAATTTAAATAATTCTATTACAAAAAATGGGCAAGGCAATTTTTCTAGAATGGAAGTTTAATTCATTTTACTCGCTAGAGCATGCTCCGCTTGTATTTCACACGGACGTTTAATAGTGACACACAACGTTTTCAGGGGCGCGATCAAGACGAGACCTGATCCCTCTGTATGTGAAAGTATGTGTGAGATGTACCGTGCACTAAAACAGAAGTAAATGCATAAAAACGCATAAATGACATTTTTCGCGATGTCAACACGCGCACTGTGTCCATAGGCGCGCATGAGCGCCATTACTCGTTAAAACACTCCAATTCAGTCAAAATGTCCCCTTTATTACAGACACAAATCATATTTTAGCTGATAAATAACCACAACAACATTCTACTCACAATTCTGCCATTTATTTCGATTTTCCAACGCTTCATTGTGACAGGGCTCCAGGGGGCGCGCGGAGGATTCTTTGCAAAAGCAGCTCATTTTATAGGCCAAATTGATTCAAAATGACAAACTTCAGTATTTCATTTTCATTTGATCATTTTTTTTTCAAATTTATAATGTTATAGTGTAATCAATAAGAAAGAAGAAATATTTATATGTCTAAATGAACATTTTTTGAGAACAAATAATTTAGCATATACGTGTGTAATTATTATATTGTTTTAGTTAGGAAAACAGTATTTAAATCAATCATTTCCTTAAGCATAACAATAATCTCAGTCATTATTCAGACATTTTTAAAGCATTATTTTATGTTTAAAAAAAGACTGTGACTGTATCGGAGTTATATCGTATCGGCAGATATCTAAATGTACAATATCGGTATCGGACATTAAAAAAGTGGTATCGTGACATCTTTAGTATGTTTATACATAGGAAATCTTGTTGCAGTAAGGTAATTACACATGCACTAGTATCTAGGCTCCATGACAGTTTACTACCAAAATATTGTTATTGGACAAACAGTGCCGTTATTTGGTATGTATGCACTCGCACCCAAAAAAAAAATCACACTTGGTTACACTGGTGCACCTACGCTCACACTACGCTCACAATGGGGAAAAGGTTCAAAATGCAGCACCTGGAGCCATGTTATTAGTCAAAGTCAAAAACACCATCTAGTGGGGCCAAAAATTATGGCAAGTGGGTAATGATGCTTCATCACCCCATCATTAGTTTTTTTTAGTGTCATTATGATGTTGGTTTTAGCAAACCATAAAAGTAGGACACACTTTCAAGTCATTCCAGTTATTTTTCATTAAAAAAAAAAAAAATTCACGACATACGGCTGCCGATTAAAAGCCACAACCAATGATTTTGATGAAAATCGTAACCACAACCTTCAACGATTGAAAATTGCATGGTGTGTAGAGGGCATTAAACACAGCCAATAAGAGAACAGCTATTTTTACACTCTAGAAACAACAAAAAAAAAACCAAGAAAATAAGAGCAACTTATAGCCTGTGTTTAGCATTACTTGGAGGTAGTGCTAAACGTGGATGAGTCATTTAGCACTGTGCTAGATACTTATGTGAATTCATTCGGTTGTAGAAATGGTAAAAATCAGTTCTTTACCAAGAAAGGGATGTTTCTGGTTGCTCATTTAATTTGTGGAAGGGCATTCATCTTTTCCTTACCACCAAGGTCTCATGACTGTATATGCTCACCCACAAGTGAAAAACTTCTGAGCCTTTTCTCTAGACTGACATATTACAAAGTAACTTTTCACATTTATTTCTAGGTGCTGAAGATGGTCATTTGTATTACTATATTGCAGGTGGATTACTAATTGTCATGAGTATGCCAACACAGTGTATGATTTTGTTTCATTTTTAATTGCAGCCTGCTCACTGCTCAGTCATTGAGTCAACCTGGCCTAACTCCAATTATCTTCGGCATCAACTGTGGGTACTCCAGTTATTTGATTCATCTCCTCGATTGAGCGTGTGTCCTTAGAACGCGGATTCTGGTGGGAATCTTTAAAAGAAGAATCTTAAAGTTCTTATATCAACCCGCAGATTCATGGCCTCTTCGTGGCTTTTATCTTCAAGGCTGTTAACTTACATTCACTTACATGGGCTACAATGCTACAACGCATAGCATTGTGCTGCTATCCTAAACAGATCACTGACAGTCATGAGCTGTGGCAACCGATGGATGGAAGCTATCGAGAAGAATGGAAGGTCAAAAGGCTCTAATCAATAAGGCCGCTACCAGGGCCCAGTTTCAAAACAGGAAGAAATGTGAATGGTTAAAGTGGTATTTGTAAACGGTAGTTGCTTCTTGGTGTTTTAATTAAACCTGGTTTTTTTATTTCTTGTTGAGTGGCAATGTGTGTTTGTTGATGTTACATGATGTTAACTCATATATATATATATATATATATATATATATATATATATATATATATATATACATATATATATATATATAAATAAAACTTTGCGTCTAGCGTGACTGTATATGGTGTAATGACCAGACTTTATTGCTGTGTGTTCCAAGAATAAACAAACAAAAAGCTCGATTGTTTGTCTTAATGAAACAATGTTTTATTATGATTAGAGTTAATAGTTCAGTATCTTGAAAGCAGTTTGAGGTCACTGGGACAAGTGGCTTTGGAGAATAATAGATTTGTTTAAATATGTACTGTATATTAAAAAATTCTATAAAAATAAGAAAATATTTTCTTTTCATAAATAAGCCTTGTAGCATGTGTAGAGTGTTTATCTAAATATCCTGAAAGCAGTTTGAGGTCACTGGGGCAAGTGGCTTGGAGAATAATAGATTTGTTTAAATAAAACAATTAAAATTATAATAAATTGAAGCGGACCAGTAATTATTTTAAAATCAGCCTTGTAGGAGGTTCACCTACCATTTTAAATCAGCTTGAGTTTATCAGGCAAGTGCCCTAGAACATACGGATTTGTTTAACACAGTTTAATTTGCGATGATCTAACGCCAAGCGGCGCGCTAGAAACAACCCTGACCAGAAGATCGCCATGACAGCCGAGATGAAGAATGAACATTGCTAATCGCATGACATCGTTAAAACATGGGGTTGCAGGTATGTCTTCCTTGTTCTGCTCATTATCCTATCAATTTGTTTGAAATTGTATGTTTCTGTTTTGTCATAAAAAGGAGACAATCATGTAATATCAAACGAAAAATGGGTCAACATTAAACCAACCTTACCGCAGTTTAAAAATCATGAAAGAATAAACTTCATACCTCGCTGGACTCATCAAGGAATGCAGAAATGTATAATACGATCATCCTTTCTTCTGTCATTAAAACAGGCATAAAAGTCAGCTTTACCTTGTGCAAATAAAGCACAAAATTGTGTTAAAATTCACGCAGCCTTGGTCACAAAGCAGCGTCCAATCTCCCACACCCACCTGCTATGCCATAGTTTAAAACCTTCAGACCTTAATGTGCAAACCACGTACCAAAAAGTACAAAATTTCCAAAAATACAGGTACACAAAGTTTTCAATCAAAAATTCTAACACAAACCGCACTGAAGCACATACAAAAAATAGTTATCTGAATGAATTACTGAATAAATCACACAAATATATTATCAAGAAAAAAATATATAAAGTTCAATTAAATTGGTTCCTTAGAGCAACCATTACCTATGTTCAATCTAGAAAATTAATATTACACAGAGATTCTCTATAATAATATTGTTGATTACGCGATTCATTGTTACAAATCAAGATCTCTACAAATCTAAAATGACAAGAAATAACTTTTTTTCTTTAAGAAATAAGGGGCACTTTAAATAAATGCTCCGGCGATCACTTTTGACAACAAGTTGAAACCAATTAACTACTTATTATTTTAAAAAAAACCAATTATATACACACACACCACATGTGCCTTTTCAGGTCATATGTCACACAAGGAAATTACTGCAAAGCAATTATATTTTACTATATTTACCGTCTAAGGAGGCTTAATTTAATTGTAGCAAATCCTGATCCAAAAGAGAGAGTCTCACCGATGCTTAAGGTGTTTTTGGTTTTATTTCATCACAGTGTCATGGCTACTAGCCAAGCTTCGCTTTTCACCTTACAGCACCGTGAAAATTGCATCGGGACACACAAACAATAGACATTTCACAGTGTTGTTTACACGGGTGCAAGCTTCATTATTATGTGAATTATGTGAATGTGAATTATGTGAAATGTTAATAAAAAATCAAACACACCACCATATAATTTTATATACGCTATTGATACAGGTTCAAAAATCATGAATGAATAAACAATCATAACGAACTGCGCACACCAGGGCAGTTGTATAATACCAAAATCATTTTTATGTCATTAAAACAGGCGTCAAAATCAGCTTTACACTGTGCAAACAAAATGGTCCCTTGCATCAGCTGGGTTAATTTGCTGATATTTTATTGATTAATCAAAATTATAGCCTGAAGATTAAAAAAAACGACCAAAAAGCATCTGCAAAAGGTTATATTCCAATACTTGCCCAATATGCATTGTGCTGCTAGTTACTTCACAGGAGGAGGTTTTATTATTCCCCTGAATGTGTAACACCAACTTGTTACTGTTAAGAGTTCTCAATTTTGTTCATTTACTTTTTCATTCCATTAACAAAAACATTGCTTCCCTAAAAGGGCCACAATACATTCATTCTAGTATAAACAAAACAAATAATACAATGCCAAACTACTTACATTTCCCCACCTGACATTCTAAATCTCAGAAAGTGAATAGTATAGCCATCAAATTCCCTTTTGCTCCAAAAAAAAACACAACCTGCTCCAAAAGTTTTGGGTCAATACTTTATCTCATAATTTCAACTTTTTATCTCATAATTATAATTTTTAACTCGTAATTTCAACTTTTTCGGGCTGATTGTTTTTTTAGTGACGAAATGGGCTTCCATACACATCTGACATGTTTACTTCCCAAAATCTTGTACGAATTTGTTGGTTTCGGTGATGAACTCAACCTGTGGCAGAAATAGAATAGACACATGTATTGTGGCAAATACTAACAGGAGGAGGTTTTATTATTCTCCCTAAGGTGTGCCAGAGCTATTCTCTACCCAACAACTACTTAGTAAGTGAGAACACACTATTGTGCACTATAAACGCACTAATACGCAATACGGCAAAAAACTGATTTAAAGTAATATGTGCAATATCTAAGATGCTGTGTGTTGCTATCTGATTTTGTTAAATCAATCTGGGCTAACACAATTTCACTTTCCATATAGTGAGGTATCTGCTGTGTAATTAGAGAATATGCATGCTTATTTAGATTCATATTCCAAGAGAGATTTAGTTGTTGGATACAACAATATACACAATATACAGTGTTCTGAAAAGCCATTTTATGCAGGCCGCCCATGGCACATTTACATAGAATATCAAAATACACCAACAAAAAAAAAGAAGAACAAGAAATTACACATAAATAGTACATCTAGCTACATTTAGTAATATTCATTTAATCCTAATTTGTAACGTTAATGCATGGATTGCGTAGTTTTGGGATGTACGGCAGCTACAAAAAATTATCAACAACTTTCCCTGAAAAAATCATTATTATGAAAGTATATATACTGCTCCAGCTTAAATACAACAGAAATGCCTCAATGATAAACTTTTGCCATGTTCTGCAGGTGCTTGATGGAGTACCTAGGGTTCATGCAGTGGCGAAGAAATCTCCTGTTTACAGATGCAAGGCGAAAACAGATGCATAACATTCCAGCTACAGAGATATGTTGAGACTACATGGGTAGGAAACCTGGCCATGGCTTAATACTTAATTTTATCTGAAAGTATTATCTTAAAGATAATCCCATGTACAATCAGAGTTTTGAGCGAAGATTCCCAATTCCTTCAAGCAAAGTAACCAGTTATGCATTGGGAATTGTGACACTTTTCTCCAGCCCTCCAAGATCCATACTCTAAAAATGGATATGTAAGTATCCAGCATATTTTATATTGTGTAAATCTAGTTAGTACCGTTCAAACATTCAGTCTGTGTAATGTTCAGTCTAAGAGCAGTGAACATTACACAAAAGGTTTGAAGACGCAGAAAGGTTTATTTATTTAAGTTTAGGCATACAGAATTTATTGTAATAACTATTCCTCTATACAGCTTTTCTCATGATATTTCTCTAAATTATTTTCCTGTGAGCACTAATATGATCCTCCAGCAATACTGGCTACCTTGCATGGACATCTGATGCTCTGGCCATCAGAATCATCTCAGGCCAATTCATCGAATAGCAGAAAATGCAAGAGAGAATCTCTTTAACTGAGGAGCAGCTCTGTATGCATTTAGAGAGAGGCTTACATCTACAATGAAACACTCAACTACGAATCTGTAGTCAAACTGAAAATGAGAAGAACATTTCAATATAGACAGAAGGTGATTCATCACCTGGATTCATCATGTTCAGTCTTTGATGTCTTCCCTCGTTTCTTTGACATACCTGGTTTGGTAAGCAAAGCATATTTGAGCATTTGTTTGGTTGATGTAATTTTTCTAACTGATTTAAGCAACATTTGTGTCCTTGTTTTAAAGACTGATCAGGATTTTTGGAGATGAGGTGTTTGGAAAGTTCCTGGCAAAGTGGCCAACACATTTCAATGCCAAAGTCATCACAGACTGCAAGACTGTACTCCCCAAATCAGTATGTTGAGGAGCTACTCTCAGCAATTGATCCTCAGCTAGAGGATAATTATGCTCAGTGTACATTTTGTGATTATTTTTATTCCAAAATGTTTAATTCCTTCCTTTATAGTGTTTTTCAGAACAAATTATATGACGAGCCTACTAGATGGGACAGTGATATGTCAGAATCTACTTCACCAACCTCAAAAAGGCTTACAAAACAGCCAAGATCAGTTCCGCCACAGCCAACCATTCAGGAGATATCTCAAGGTACTGTGCAGTATATGCAGACATGTTTCTGAAAAATCCAAAATCTCCTTAAAGATTTTTGTATGTTTAATTCCTTACCAGCAGGATATACTGTATATAGCCAGTCTCACCACCTTCCTTGAGAGAACTGATGATACAACTAGTTAAGCATAAAAACGATCTCGATTTTTTTATCGATAAAAAATGAGGACGATCACGATGATACGCACAGACTATAAAACTCAATCAAACTAGTTTGCTCAGTTTTAGAGCATGCTTGAGACAGACAAACACAAGGGCCAATCGAAAGCAGCAATTAGGTTTGCACAACAGCCAATCACTGATTCACTTTTGCCTTCCTCCCTTAAAAGGCAATATTGTAAAGATTAACGTGGGCTTGTTTTAGAAAAGATGTCGGGCAACGCTAAGGCACTGGTGAGTGAAGCGGAGGAGGAGAATGTATTAAATGCGCAGGAGGAGATAATACCGAAAAAAGGGCACAAGTCATCAAAAGTATGGAAGTGGTCTGGTTATCTTAGAACGGACAAAACACAGATAAAACCAGTCTGCAAATCTGCCGCCGACAGGTCCCAACAAAGTCCGGTAATACAACAAATCTGTTTCACCACCTTCAAAATCCCATCCAGTCGGCATGCTGATTGCCAAAGGAGCCCTTGGGTGATGTGGCTTGCAAGTCCTCCAGTACTGAAGCTATTCCTAAACAACCAGTCAATTGCTTCGACATTTGCTGCTATGACTCCATAGTAAAAAATCAAAAAGGCATCATGACATTGAAAGTGCAGCACGCATTTACGGTAAAAGATATGATGCCAGTTACTCGCTGAAAAATAGAAGGTTTTAGGAAACTTTAAAGTAGTCAATTCGAGGTTTCAAAATGCCTGGCCGAAATATTTTTTCTCTGACTGCGCTTTCCAGAGCTCTACATGATGAATGTCGGGTGAAGTAGAAGTTACGCCACAAGATTTTAAGACACTTCGCCAGCACGTGCTAGACTTGTGCTCAAGTCAAGGCCAGAGCTATACATAGCCTACTGTTCATTTCATAGACACAGAATGGAATTTACAGAGCAAATGTTTACAAACTGCGAGGAACATACGGCAGAAACTATTGCTATGGCGCCGACGCCTGTCATCCGGGGACTTAGAGAGGACCGCCAGGTTCGTATTACTACAGACAATGGACCTAACATTGTCAAGTACAAAGTTCTTTAAAAAACTGGACTCGACTTCAGTGTTTTGGGCATCGACTGCACTTAGCAATTGGTAAGTTAAAATGATTAGTTTTGTTAAAAACATAATTAAATATATTTATTTGTTTAATTGAATCTAGTTTAGCTTAGTTTAATACATTAAACTATGTATGTATGTGTGGCGTATAAAGGTATGTATTTGTTTGTTTATTTATTACTCACAGAGAGAGCTGAAAGGACAGCAGAAGAATCGAAAGAGTCATGGGTCTGTGTAAAAAGTTGGTCAGTGCCTTTCTTTTCTTGGAAAAGCAGAGATCTGTACAGCCTGGAGGAGCTTAATTCAGCCCAAGAAAAAACTAACTACAGAATCACCAACAAGATGGGGGTCCCGCAGAAAATGGTGGGGAGAGTTCTGGAGAATGAGAAGGCCATTGCAAGAGTACTATCTATGACAAAAGACACCCAGCTCATACATGGGAGGACATTAAGGATCGCCCTGAGTCTGTCCGCAAGGCTCTAAATCCACTGGTTGGTGAATTTGTCGGAGATGCACTGTCTGGAGAATCATATGTCAGTGTATCATATGTGAAACCCAGCTCCACTTGCTTAGTGTGAGGAGGTCCTAGCTGCAGTGGATGATGACTCAGAACTCACAAAGAACATTAAAACTACAGTCATGGGTTACATGAATGACAAATTTAGTGACGCCGCTACTGATGACCTTCTGGATATATCATCCCTTGTTGAGCCCGGTTTAAAAACCTCCTATGTGAAACCTGAAAAAGTTGATGCCCTGAAAGCCAGAGCTGTGGTTGAAATAATGCAAGAATGCCAGAGCATTTCATCTACTGAACTTGACAGCTCTATATACACCAGGAGCCAAATAGTAAAGCACTAGCATCAGCACCAGCCGTAAAAACAGAAGGTGACCCTTGTTTTCAAGAAACCCCATTCTGTTGCAGCAGCAGCTGGACTACAGACCAACATTCACTGAAGCTTTTGAACTCGAAATTATCTCCAAACGCCTTTGTGTGTGACAGTGAAACCAGTCCTCTGGAATGGTGGAAAGCCCACATAACTGCCTTTCCTAATGTGAGCCTCCTAGCTAAGCGGTATCTTTGTATTCCTGCCACCAGGTCGCCTTCAGAAAGGGTCTTTAGTACAGGAGGCAACATTGTTACCTGCAAATGAGCATCAACCAAGCCTGAGACCGTAAACCAGCTAGTCTTCTTAGCAAAAACCCAGAAAAAGCAAGCAAATGCATTTTTAAAATAAAGAAGAATTCAAATTATTATAGATATATTTCTCTTTATCAAGATTTTTAGAGATTCAAAATAAAGGTACATTTTTGCTACAGTATTATGACTTTGCATTGTTTTTATGTTTGTAATACTTTTAACATACTTGCACTGTTCAACTATACACAGTTTATTTATTTATTTTGAGATAAATGTCCTAACTGCTCTAAATACTTGAAAAATCCAAAACTTCTTACATTTTAAGTAAAGAGTGTATGGATAGTTTATTTGACATTTTTTAAATAAGTGTTTTTGTTTGGTTTAGATACCTTTCTACCTCAGAATTTTTAAAGGTTTTTAGAGACCTAAATAGAGGCAGATACTTGCCGTAGTCAGTTCTGTCTCTGCTTTATTTTAGGTTTGCCCTTTTATTGTTATTTTGTACATGGCACTTTTGTAGTACATTGTTACATTACTATGGTTTTGTTCATTTGAGCTTGGTATTTGCTTCTTTTGAATACTTGGAAAATCAATAATCTTTTATAATTTGGCGAATTTTGTATGCAATAGTCAAATTTGTTGAAAACAAATATTTGTTTACTAATATTGTTTATTTTAATGTTTTCATTCTGTTTGTCAAGATAGGATTTTTATTTATTTTTTTATTATTACATTATTTTGATTATTACATGAAACTATAGAAACCATACTATTGATAATTATCGATATCGGTCAATACAGGCCATATCGCTCAGCTCTAGGATACAACCAATCTCCTTTTTATGGCTTTGGTGGAACAAAAGAACAGGACTGAGAGATTCTGTGTCATGCAAGGCGCAAACATCAGTGGCTGCTTTTGACTGAGCTCTTCAAAGCTCACTATGTCTTCAGTCTCTCCTATGATGAAGCCTTTTACAGTTAGGATGCGTACTCAGCCTACAATTATGGTTTTGGACTTGTCTTTTACACTGTACAAAGAACATTCTTGTAATTCTTTGTTTAAATAATAAGCTTAAACATTTTTACATCACTTTAAACATGAATTTAAATATGCTTCTGATATCTTAAGGAACAGAAACCACAATGTTGATATGTATATAATAAACCTCTGTGAATATACTAACTGTGTGATTTTTTTTTGTGCACTTTAAATCCAATTTATTTTAGATTTTCTAAGCAATTTTTAAAAGTTCTTTTAATTTTTAAAAAAATACTGTTTCTATAAAGCACATTAAATAACCCAAATCAGATAATCAGATGATAAACTTGTCTTGCCTAGCCATAAGGAGACCAAGAAACATTTGCACTCTCCTTTTTGTATTGTTGTTTACAATTTATTCTTCCCAGAATAGTTTGTAACTTGAAAACTTTTTGTTTACAAATTATTAGTCCAGTTCAAAATGTTATATTTATTGATTGTTTAGACATTTACAGTTTTATTTGTTATTTATGTTTATATTTGTTTAGTCAGTGTTAGACAAATGTTGTTGAGAAATCTCGTATCCTTTTAGTGTTATTATTAGTGATATTTATTACACAAACAGAGGAGAAATGTTCACCATTACAAAAATATCGGCAGCATATATCGCCCATCGGCTGACCCTGCCTTCCAAATATCGGCATCGGCTTTAGAAAAACCCATATCGGTCGATCTCTACAGCTAACTGACTAGCAATTGGCGTAACTGAAAACAACCCACTCCAGTCATCAAATAAACAAGTTACTAACGCACTAGACCAAAAAACAAACATTGCCTTAATGTGTGTATGATATGAAAAAGAAAAACGTGCAACTATATATAGTAAAACAAACATTAGCCTCAAGAACTTGTCGCTTGCTGCTTGTTCCCGGTGCACTTCCTGTTATGGCTGAGAGTGCACGTCTATAACCAGACCCTTTTGTGCGAGCATTTCTTTGAGAAATATGGTTCAAAATTGTGTACTATAAATACACTACAGAAATACACAACTCTAAGGCGCATTTAAGCTATAAACAGAAAGAATTACATTTATAAGTGGAAAAAAAAGACAAAATCAGTAAACGGCGAACGATGCATATAAAACAAAAGGACTCTTTTACTGACAATTGGGTGGCTCTTAAAAGAGCCGTTGAGTGAAAGACAACTTTAACAGCCGTTACTTTGAGCTGGTATATTTCGTGACAGCCTTGGTGCCCTGAAACAGTGGCCATTAACCTACTGGCAACAAATAGCTGCACGGCGGTCTGAATCTCTCTGAGCCAATAGTCGAGTTAAGCCGTTGTAGTAAGAGACGAGAAGCCTCACCGGCAATACGCTCAAAAATGTCGTTGACGAAAGAATTCATGATTCCCATGGCTTTGGAGGAAATACCCGTGTCAGGATGAACCTGCTTAGCACCTTAGCCACGTAGATGGCAACTTCCGTCTATAAGCTGCGCTTTGCTGCCTTGGTTGCTGCTCGTCGGCTTTCGGATCCTTCGCTGCAGACTTCGCTGGTTCAGGCATGATGCTTTTTGACTCCACGAATGAATGAAGAACCACGCCCCGCCAGCGTTATTTAGACTGCGAAATTCAAATTAGGTTAAGATGTAGAAGCTCAAAGCCAACCAATTATATTTGAACAGTGAAAGACGCCTCATGTTTATGGCTCCTCCTCCTCGCTCAGCGCCGCTTTGTCTTATGTCTGCTCTCCCCCTGCCACGAATTTCCGCAGGAGCAAATGTTTGAATGTTTATAATGTCACACAGATAAGACTAATAAAAAGTAATTAAACAGTTATTGAACACATATTTGAAACATTAAGTCACGGGTGAGAAGGGACCAAGCAGCGAGATCATTATGACTGGCCACTTATATTCCCCTGTTAACACTTATTATCCGTGTACTCTAAATGTTCACAGAACTCAAGCATTTAAAAAAAAACATTCTTTGATCCTGCTCGGGACGGTATACGTTTTGCACAACTGAAGCGAGAAAAATCACTCGTTTGTTAAGACGGATTCATGTTCAATAGCCGCTACCAGCTTATCACCTAACCCCTGTCATCTATAATAAGCAGTACACCTAACCCTTAAATCTCAGAATAAAAATGATCACTGACAGCTCTCAACTTATAATGGTTTTAAGAGAATAATCACCTTTAACTCAGTGCTTGTTTCAATTCATTACCATCTACACCTCGTTATTGTAATGTATTCATACGTTCTTATAATACTCTTCATACTCTCTAAAAACTAGCTTCCTCTGCTTTTAATACAGTTACAAGACTATGCTACGTTTGTGAATAAAATACGGCTTATCTCTGATGTCTAACGAGTAAAACACAACAGACCGAGTTTATAGTAATACAAAACCATTGAAAACATCTCTTTGTTAACACGCTGGTGGCTCTTAAAAGAGCCTTTTGCCTGTGGATGGTTCAAAAATCGTTTAATGCCGGAAGCTGCACAAGGTGCGTCCTCCTGGCGCTTCAGAGCGTAGACCACATCCATGGCCGTGACGGTCTTTCTTTTGGCGTGCTCGGTGTAAGTGACCGCGTCCCTGATCACATTCTCCAAGAACACTTTCAACACACCGCGAGTCTCCTCGTAGATCAACCCAGAAATACGTTTGACCCCGCCACGGCGAGCCAGACGGCGAATAGCTGGCTTATGGATGCCCTGGATGTTGTCGCGGAGAACTTTACGATGACGCTTTGCGCCTCCTTTTCCAAGTCTCTTGCCGCCTTTGCCTCTGCCAGACATACTTACAACTTCAATCAATAACCACCGCAAGAAAAAGAATGAAGAAAACCCGCGCTGCACCAGCAATTATGCTCCACTAAAGGACCTAATTGAAGACAAGGTACAGAGGCGGGGCTTCAGTGTTCGACTTAACCGAGTAGTTGTCCACGTAAAGAAGTAAGCCAGGTTGTTTTAAAAGGATAGTTCGGCAAAAATGAATATATTCATAAGCTTCTCAACACTCGAAATGTTGTTTATTCAAACAAGCCTTTTTATATTCCTTCGCAAGGCCCCGGAGGCTAACAATGTGAACAGTCACTAGAGTCATTAATACAGCTAGCACCACACCATAGGGTCGTGCACAGGGGCTCAATATATTATGCTTACTTTAATCTCATTATTTATGTTATTGTACATGCAAAACAGCACCTTACTGAAATATAGGTACTGAATACACCTATATTTCAGATTTGAATGCATATTGGTTGCCATATATACTGTATATTCTATGCATTATTACTGATCCAGTCTAAATACCATGTTTATAGAATTCACATTGTGCACTGCACTGGTTACACCTGTACCAATAAATTGTCCAAGATAGCTTGAATTTTTCTTATTAGTCCCCCGGAGTAATTTGGGATTAAGGGTTTGCTCTTGCATCAATTGATTTGATGCTATTATTTGGACATGTATCCTACTCCTAGACTAAAGCAAACCTTTAACTAGGTTCAGATGTATGCAAGTGTGATTCTGCGTGCGTTTATTTAGCAATTCTTGTTTTTCCCAAGAGTTACGGACTTTTAGTGGTTTATGATAGTCAATTAAGCGCGCATCATTTCAAAAAAGCTGACTGAAAAACCCGGATAACGTGAAAACGTGCTCGTTTATACATTTAGGTGGCTCTTAAAAGAGCCTTTGGGGGTTAACCTGAGTTTTAGCTGAAATTTAAGCGCGCTCTCCACGAATGCGGCGGTCCAGCTGGATATCTTTGGGCATAATGGTCACTCTCTTGCGTGAATGGCGTAAAGATTAGTGTCTCAAACAGCAGGAGCTGGAACTGCACGCCTCACCAGCCTCTTGAGAGCCACACGGCGAGCTTCAGCGTGAGGTCCGTCTTGAAATCCTGTGCGATTTCCCTCACCAGGCGCTGGAAGGGCAGCTTACGGATCAGCAGTTCAGTGGACTTCTGATAACGACGGATCTCCCTCAAAGCCACAGTGCCAGGCCTATATCTGTGGGGTTTCTTCACACCACCAGTGGCCGGCGCACTCTTGCGGGCAGTCTTTGTAGCGAGCTGCTCGGGCTTTACCGCCGGTGGATTTACGAGCGTTGTCTGTTTAATTTTGCTATTGCGCTTAAACCTTTTCACACAAACAGTGCGTAATGTAGTTAAGTGCCGAGTTGTCCTCTTTTGCCGCTGGCGCCGCTTGACGCGTTGATTAAGGCCCCAAAGCGCCTCTTATTGGTCAGATTAGAAGATTCAGTGAATGACAATCTGACGTTTTGTTTCAAAATATGGCGGGTTTCTTCCTGCTGGGCTTTTTGTTATTTCCCCTTCCGAATCGTTTGGTTTCTTATTCGGCAGCGTGTCTGAAGTTAGCCCCTTATTCCCTGCTTTACTAGCGGGAATGTTCACGGTGGTAAAAGCTGCGCAGTTTATCATTGAAATATTTTCTAATTGTATTTAAACCCTGGAACGGACACATATAATGAAAATGATTTCCGGAAAAAATTAGATTTTTTTTTTTTTTCATTTTGTAGCTGCACATACACCCCAAACTACGCGATCCACTCGTTAACGGATTAAGGATTAAATGAATATTACTACATGTAGTTAGATGTACTATTTGTGTAATTTCTTGCTTTTTATTGGTATATTTTGATATTCTATGTAAATGTGCCATGGGCGGCCTGCGTGAAATTGCCTTTCAGAACACTGTGTACTGTGTATATTGTTGTATTGATAATAAACCTCTCTTGGAATATGAATCCTAAATAAAACGTCATGTTCTCCTGAGTACACACCAGGTATCTCACTATATAGAAAAGTGAAATTGTGTTGACCCAGATTGATTTAACAAAAATCAGATAGTAACACAAATTTTGTATACAAAAAGCTTAAATCCTTTATTAATAACAGAATGGATCGTTTAGCCTATATATGTGTGTGTGTGTGGTCAGTAATTGTATATAGAGGTGGCAACACCTAAAACCATACGGAACCTACAGTACGTCAGTGGCACATTTCCTATACCCATTTTCCTGTTTTTTCGGTTACCATAATTGAATTTTTTTTAACACAACTTCAATACATCTTAGTGATAAAAGGAGAAAAAATGCAGTTTTCAGTTTAGATGGGTGGCTCTTAAAAGAGCCTTTGTGTATAGATTTCTGCCTAGTCACTTCACTTCGTCTTGGCTGCCTTCTCGGTCTTCTTGGGCAAGAGAACAGCCTGAATGTGGGGCAGCACCCCGCCCTGAGCGATGGTCACTCGGCCCAACAGCTTGTTCAGCTCCTCGTCGTTACGCACCGCCAGCCGCAGATGACGGGGAATGATATGTCTCTGTTATCGCGGGCGGCGTTGCCAGCCAGCTCCAAGATCTCAGCAGTGAGATACTCAAGCACAGCAGCCAAGTAGACCGGTGCGCCAGCGCCAACACGCTCGGCATAGTTACCTTTACGTAAAAGTCTATGCACACGGCCGACGGGAAACTGCAGTCCGGCACGGGACGAGCGAGTCTTAGCCTAGCTCTAGCCTTTCTCCGGTCTTGCCTCCCACACTCATTGTGATGTTGGTAGCCTCCGTCACAAGAAACGTATTAAAACTACACTATCCGCTAAGCGAAGATTATAAAGCAAAAACAGCTCCTCTCCAATTGGCTCAGCATGTCAGAGAGCAAAAGCCAACCGCGAGAGTATCGTCAATGTACCAGGCCACGCCTACAGATCACCTCCCGCCATCACACACTCTCCTCTTCACCCTACACCTCAGTAGTACTAAGAATTAATAACACACACCAAATAAAAAAGGTTACCTCCATCTAGACGCAAAAGTAGAAAAGTCAGTTTGACCCACACTAAATTGGTGCAAGATGATTAATTACTGCTTATTCATTGGTGTTGATTGTAATATTCAAGATTTGGTCATACACATTGCTGTGTGAAACTGAGGACCGAGTAAATTAAAAGAGAAATTAACAGAAAATTAATATTAAAATTTACATAATAATGAAATATTCTAGAGAATACAATTTTTCTGATTCTAATATGTATTCCACAGTAGTCACGCATGTATCTCCTAAAATGGTAGTTACAATGAAATAACCCACCAAATTAAACGATGTCCTCTCTCTAAGCACAATGTAGAAGTCATGTGGTAGATATTTGACTGGGGGTAATGGAATTTACTACTGCTTTAAAAGCAATATTCGTGATGTACACTAATGTGTAGTTGAAAAACACCCGGATCGTTCCTACGACTACAAATCAAATTATAACTTTACTAAACTAACAACCATTCGAATATGTACCAAAATGTTACATATAAAATACATATTAGCAGTCTTAAAAAATACAGCTCTCTAAAAGAAAATGTGTGGGTGGCTCTTAAAAGAGCCTTTTTTATGAAATGAAACCAGGCACGTAAATGAACGTTTATTTCTTCTTAGGGGCAGCTTTTTTGGCCTTTGTAGCTCTTAGGTTTCGCCGCTTAGTTTAACAACCTTGTTTTGGGGTTTTACGTTTTCTTCGGGGCAGCAGGCTTGCCTTCTTGGGACTTCAGCTTTTGGCGCTGCAGCGGTTTTCGCCTCTTAGGAGACTTGCCGCAGTGGGGCTTCTTTGCCGCTACCTGTGGCTTTCGCCGCGACGGGCTTGGTGGCGGTTTTCGGTTTTAGAGAAGGTTTTCTTAACGGGCTTTCTTCTTGTCTCGGCCTGTTTTTGTTCACGAAGGACCCAGACGCACCGGTGCCTCTTGTCTGCACCAGGATGCCTTTAGTCACCAGGCTCTTGACGGCGATCTTGACGCGGGAGTTGTTCTTCTCCACGTCGTAACCGCCGGCAGCCAAGGCTTTCTTCAGCGCGGCGAGAGACACGCCGTTTCCCCTTCGACGCGAAACGGCCTTGACGATGAGCCTGCCGACGCTGGGTCCCGCCTTCTGGGGCGAGCGGCTGCTTTCTTCGGCGTTCTTGGCCGGTGCGGCGGAGGCGGGGGCCGGGGCGACTTCTGCCATAGTTCTTTATAGAGGAGCTTAGAACACGGTAATAACGACACTGAAAATACCGCTAAGAGTCGGACTCTCGCTGTTCGGTTCAGAAAATCCTAACCGCCCTCGCCAGGCGCCGGTCTTAAAAGCCACATGAGAACGATATAGACTCAACCCGCCAGACTCCGCCGCTCTGCTCTTCTCCTCCGCGTTGCATTTGTGTTTTTTCACGACGCAAAACGAGCAAAATATGAGCGCCAACACCAAGTGCGCTGCGACAAACCACCCGTTCCAACAGAACAGACTCTCTGGCTTTTTGATGTGGAGGAAAGCCGTGTATCACCGCCTTGTTTAAACGACTCTCACGTTAAACAGCAAGGTTCGCCTGCTGCCCGACACCACGGACTACGCGTTTCACATCATAATCGGTGTAGATTTTGGCCAAATAAACACGTCCGCCTTCTGACATCTTCTCTGTTGGTTTGAGGAGAGTCATTGCCTGGTCACACAGCGAGCGCCCGAGTGTTCGGTTTACTATTTGCAAATGAATCTCTTTCCAAGTGTGTAAAACACACGCTGCAGGTGCGGATTCGGAGCAGTGACTACACGCGTATGCGAGTGCTCATGTTAACTCAGAATCCATGAAACTGATGAAATAACGTCTCAAGATTCATATTTAAAATAAAATGGCTCCACAATTTGATACTCATTTTAGTACACAGTACATGTGTAAACTATGATCTGAGGCCACTTGCCCCCATGACCTCAAACAGCGTTTGACAAACACTCCTCACATGCTACAAGGCTTTATTTCGAAAATAATCTGTCCTTATTTTTGGGGGTATATATTTAACCAAATCTATTATACATACTCTTGCCTTCACAACATATTACAGCACACTAATACAGCACAATCAAAAGAGTAGAATCTGGACCGTATTCGCAAAATGCCCATATATACTTCCTAGATAATGCCTAAAGGGTATCTTTTAGACAATGCTTTTCCAGTTAGTTTTTACTCTTCAGACTAAAATTTTGACTAATCAGTGACAAATATCAACAAAATAAATAATCGATGAAGCCTCATAGACCGTTACCATGTACAGTAGAGTTGTTTTCCTAGCGGTGAGTTTGTGAGTGTACTATTTAACTCAAAATGATGACTTGTGTGAAACCAAGAGTATTTTCACCGGTAATAAATAGTTGATTGGTTTACCGTGTTAAATGAGTTCGCCAGAGCATTTATTATATAAAATTATTAAATAATTTTTTTTATTATATAAAAATATATTATTATTATTATATTTTACAAGCTCAGTGGAGTTCTGATGAAAATGGCTCTGATATGGATAAGCTAAAATGACTTATTTCGTTATTAAAGCATAATTGGCAACTTGTTTTTTTTTGGTTTTTTTTAAAGAATGCTTATTCCAGTTAGTTTTTACTCTTCAGACTATAATTTTGACTAATCAATGACTATCAACAAAATAAATATTCGAGGAAGCCTCATAGACCGCTAACGTGCATAGACGGCTAACGTAATAAAGAGTATTTGCTTTGTGGCGAGTTTGTAAGTGTATCATTTAATATAAAATGAGGTTTTTGAAAGCAAGAGTATTTTTACAAATAATAAGTTGTCAAAGGAAATCGCCAGAGCATTTATAAACGGTGGAGTTGCCATGAAAATGCCTTTAATATGATTTGGACAGCTAAAATGACTTCTATCGTTATTAAAGCATATTGTGAACCTTATTTCTTTTTTTAAAGTTTGTTTCTTCTTCATTTTCGTTGTTTAGATCTTGATGTAGCAAACTAAATAATAAAGAAAAAAGATCTGAAGTAAAAGTAGAGATGTGTGGCACTTTGAGAGATGAAAATAGTTTTTGTTTTATTTTTAAACTCTGGTTAATGTTTAAAGTGTAATATAGGCTCCGCCAGAAGAGGGGGGCTGGGTGCCTTACGCACCAGTAGCTGACGTCGCAGCAGAGGTTCAGTCAGCAAGTGATAAGGCAATGCGGGTGTCGAGCTAGAGCCGGGGTGGGCAAACTTTTTGGCTCGGGGCCACATTGACTTTTAATAAACATTAAAAAGGCATTACAGTGTTAATACTTACATTCACTTTTAGTGGGAACAGTGTTGTTGATCACCCTTTTTTTTTGCCAGTGCATCCAAGTCTGGTGTTAGTTTTGTTGTGGAAATTCTCAGAACAGATCTGAGGTGCTCATCACTCAACTGGGATCTGTGGGGTGCTTTGTTGTTGTTCATCACACTAAAAATCTGTTCACACACATGTGTTAGAGTGAATGTGTTATAAACCACATAAAAAAGTTATAATAGTGACTAGGTCTGGGTTCAAAAATCATTCGCCAAAAATACTTATATCGCATTCAAAAAATTCGCTGATCGCATCTTTTTTTTCCGCGTTATGCACTGCTTCTCCCAACTGCGCAAGGAGAGCTATAAAAACGTGAAACCGAAACCAAATAGAGCCATGGCTGAAGCAGCTCCGCTCAAATCACCGTCTGGCCTAAAGGCCGATGTTTGGCAACACTTCGGTTTTAAAACAAGTTATTTTATAACCAACCAAAACTAGTATTAACACAAAGAAATCGCTAAATAAATCGATATCGAATCGAATCGAGAATTGAATCAGATCATGACCTTGTGAATCGGAATCGAATCGATTCAGGAAATCAGCAACGATACCCAGCCCTAATAGTGACTGATGTTAAATAAGTTTTAGTAATTAAAATGTTTTCTTAGTAAATAGAATGTGTTCATAGCGATTAAAATGTTTATAAATGTTATACGGTTATATCTGTGGTTCTGTGATCCACCTATTGAGACTTTTGCTTAATTAATTAGTTGTGCCTGAAGGGGGAGCTTTGAAGGATGCCTCATTCCTGCTGAGACCGCCACAGGTGTCATCATGTCTTGAGCATTTCACTGCTTTCCCCTATTTCAGGTATTTGATGAGCGTTTTAGCTCTTGTACCTAAATGTGTTCGCCGTGTTATGTTGCCTGTGTTCTTAGCTGCATACTGAAATGCTTTTGAGTGTTTCTGAAATCGTAGCCCAACTGCTATGCAGCTAGCTATAACCCCTCCCTCAGCGGCTAGCGCGGAACGCCGCAAGGCTCGCATGTTTAAGGTGAACTGGTTGTAGTTTGCATGTGTTAAGTGTAATGAGATGTTGGAATATTGGTCTTGCCCTGTATTTTTCTTCTTTGAGTTAACATATGTGATGGATAAGACAAATTGAAGTATGGAAATTGATTTGGAATTCGTCAGTGTGTTAATTGGTTAATGTGTCTCTGAAATGCTGTGTTCTACCTGTTCTGTGGACTGTTATCATTCACACCAAAAGCTTAAGCGTCAAATATGGACACTGACGGTATTGTTTTGGAATATTTTGTGTTAATGAAACTTGTATCTATGTATAAATATATTTTGGGATAAAAATACATTCTTGCTGAGACCACCACAGGAGAAGCATCTACTCTTTCTTTTCATTATTTTTCCCTATTTCAGGTATAACATATGCGTAGAGCCAAACAACACCAGCATCTTCTGTGCCATCTTCTGGATGTTTGGAAATTTGGCTGCGCTTAATGAAGCATAAAACTCATCCAGTTTAAGAGAGTTGAACTTCTCCTTTAAGACGGTGTCACACTGGAGATCAATCAGTTCCAACTGCAATTCCTGTGGCGCTGTTTCAGGGTCTTGTGTGAAGGGACATGACACCAGCTGAAGTGACTTGTCAATTTTTCCAAAATCAGAGAACCGACGGCAGAATTCTCCATGCAGGTCGTCCAGTGATTTCCTGTATTTTTTCACATGTCGAGGGGCCTCTTTCAGCATAGCCAGTGTGGGGAAATGAGCAAATGACTTGTTTGACATTTGTTTTGACAATAAATCTGGCTTGGTTTTAAAGGCCCTGACGTTTATGTACATTTCATGCACAAACTGGTCTTTCCCTTGTAGCTTCACGTTCAGCTCATTTATGTGTGTCAGTATGCAAATCTAAATCACAAAGCCAATCTGTGTCACTCAGCTCAGGAAAATGGACATCTTTCTCAAGTAGCTCCAAAAATGAGACAATTTCCTGTTTGAGCTCCCACACTCGTTGACATGCTTTCCCCAAACTTAACCAGCGGACATTGGAGTGGTAAAGCAAGTCCTGGTGATCAGTGTCAATTTCTTCAAGAAACTTAATAAACTGACGATGCTTAAGTCCCCTCGCTCTAATAAAGTTAATGCATTTTACAACTGGCTTCACTACGTGATCAAGCTGCAATAGGGATTTACACAGTGCTTCCTGGTGGATTATGCAATGTAAAAAAAAATTACCAGCTGCTCAGGGTTGTCCTCTTTCACCCTCTCCTGGATTCTTTTGAGCAACCCGACTTTTTTCCCAGTCAGATTTGGCGATCCATCTGTGGTGACGTTGGCGAGTGTACTCCAAGGTAGCTTGTGCCTCTTGATGACCTCCGACACGCCGTCATACAAATCCTCTCCCCGCGTTTTCCCCTTTAGGGATTCCATGGCCAAAAACTCCTGCGTTATCTCAAAATTGTCATTAATCCCTCTGATAAAAATTAAAAGCTGAGCAGTGTCCTTTATGTCATTACTTTCGTCCAGTGCCAAGTAGGGCTGGGCGATATGGACCAAAAATCATATCTCGATATTTTTTGGTAAATGGCAATATACAATATATATCTCGATATTATTTTGGGTGAAGTAATAACAAAAACCAATTCTGGGTCAAAGCCACATGTAACTGTCACAGGGGCACTTTTATTAACAACAAACTAAAATATATATTGAATAAAAATGTTTTCTGATTAAAAAATACAATAAACAGATACAGAGCAAAAA
This sequence comes from Distichodus sexfasciatus, assembly GCA_032718565.1. Taxonomy (NCBI): domain Eukaryota; kingdom Metazoa; phylum Chordata; class Actinopteri; order Characiformes; family Distichodontidae; genus Distichodus; species Distichodus sexfasciatus. The sequence continues at coordinate 64,051 of JAVGVS010000036.1, read as the reverse complement.
GAACGAGTGTGAAAGTGCTTCCTCTTTTACAGTAACCTGTACAAACAACAAAACTGACTGAATAAAATCAAAAAAAAAAAAGTCAGTGTATCCTGTGCAATTCTCAAATAACAAGTCAAATATTGAGAAAATAAATAACAAGCTAGGGCCTAAGAAAAAAAAAGTCGGTTGTCAGTTGAGGTCATGAGACGGTAGGGATTTTTTCCCCCCAGTGGCAGCAAGGGATGGGAAATTTATTTTATTTGTTATTTTCCTTTACAGCAGTGATGTTATTTTTTCATAGCATAGCCTACCTGTATGGCGTCACATCAACGCCAAAACTAGAGCGCGCAAAATGGCTTGCGCAAAAAATTCGCGGGCGTAAATTTCAAAGTCGCGAGCGCAAGTGTGAAACTCGAGGCACAAAATTAAGAATCGAGTGTGCGGTTGTGATAATATTGCATGCAAGCTCTACTTTTGCTCTCGCGAATGTCTTTTTTTCTCTCGATGTGTTAAATGGCCTCGCGCGCAAAGTAGATTACCGAAGAGCGGCTTTTTTTCTCGAGTGAGATTGTTTCGCGAGCGGTTTGAAAGGGGCTGGTTTTGGCAGTTTGGGGACAGACAAGTAGGCAAGGCGAGCCATTGATTGCGTGATTATTAAACATGTAAGACCTAACTATTAAATTGTTATTATAAGGTCGATAAACTCTAAGTTGCGTTTAACCTACCTGCCGCTGTTCCTCTTCCTCCATCATCTTCGGTAATCTACTTTGCGCGCAAGGCCATTTAACACATCGAGAGGAAAAAAGACTTTCGAGGGAGGACAAATATAGTTTGCACGCAATATTATCTCAACCACGCACTCGACTCTTAATTTTGTGCTCTCGAGTTTCACATTTGCACTTGCGATTTAGTTTAATTTTACCACAAAATAAACTATATCGATATAAATGATATTGTGTAATCCTATATCTCGTATGAAAATATATCGATATATTTTAAAAACTCGATATATCGCCCAGCCCTAGTGCCAAGGAATATAATGTAAATGACTCTTTTTTGTTTAGCTTGCTAACTAAGTCCTCGTCAATTAGCTCAACACGGCGAGTCACTGTCTTATGTGATAAGCTAATTTTTTTCAAATTTGTTCTTGCTCTCAGGACACAAGATACCTGCTGTCTCTACCATGCACTCTTTGAGAAACTCCCCTTCGGAGAATGGCTTGCTGGTCTTTGCTAATTTGAATGCCAGCAAATAACTTGCCTTCGTGCTTGATTCTTGGATGGTAGTTTGTCGGATAAAGGTGTTTTGCTGAGCCTGCAATCTAGCTGCCAATCTCTGAGAGGTAGCTGTCTGTTCTTGCGTCGACTGGGTGTTAACATAATTAGCATGCTTGGTGGAAAAGTGACGGCTGATGTTGTATTCCTTTAAAACCACGACGGTTTCTTGGCAAATACAGCCTTTGACCGAGCTTCTTTGAAAAAGTATTTAGTTGTCCATTCCTTGCTAAAAACTCGGCACTCACTGTCGACTTTTCTTTGCTTTGGCCCACTCATTGTTGCAGATGGGTTCAGAACAGTAGCAGAGTAATAACAGAGAGTAGCCCGGACTCCGCGAAATCAAGTCAATGTACATAAGTGGTACGCCACTACGCATTGGCGTATGTGGTACAGTTTTCAGTATTCACAGCGCAAATGCTTACCTAATTTGAGTAACTTCATACTGCGTGCCCCGCCCCGCAACTTCACCCGCCCGAGACACGGACGAGACACACCAATCTTCGGCGGGCCGGATTAAAAAGACCAACGGGCCGGATGTGGCCTGCGGGCCGTAGTTTGCCCACCCATGAGCTAGAGAGTGAATTAAGAAGTTTATGGAGTTTGTAACAGTGACTCGCCACGTTGTGTAGCTCGAATGGCCCACTCGCGGCTTGTAGCGATCGTGGTAATGAACCAGAGATAGGTTTTATGTTTTGGTGAGTTGAAATGCTAAATACAATACTACGTGTAAGGCTGAGCTACAGAGCACGTGTGCTAATCCAGTTATTAGCCTGTGATGGAAGTCTGTATTGTCCACACATTTAGGTTAAAGCTGCACTATGTATTCTCATGGTAGGCAGAGAAATTGTCACACACTTTATGTTCACGTCCTTAAGGCTAAATAAGGTAGGAAATCAGTAAAATGCATTTATTTAAAATTGTTTAGTTTAATAAATACGGTTCAGAAGCAAAATTCATGAGTTAAAAACACTATAAAAACTGTAATCAGAGTTCGTTAAAGTATTGGTTCATGGATTAAAATGCATTTTTGTGGGTTTGTCAATTCATAGGAGTGATGTATATGGAGATAAAACTGTATAAATATAGAGATAATTTCAGAACTACTGTGGTATTGTGTTTTCGCCGTACAAGTGTATTGTGTTCAGGTTACTGTAAGACACAGTAGTAGAAGTTTAGTCAGTACGTGGTAAGGCAGTGTACAGACCACGCACCAAGTACACCCTCGTTATTTCTCTGTTTTTGCAGTTTACTAAGAAATAAAATATGTTGCACGGAGGAGTTGGCCCATCATTTTCTACAGTGTAACAGATGCTTTGCGGTGTTTGTAAGTATACGATTTAACCTAATGGTTTATGCTCTATAAAACGAACTAAAGTGTGTACAGTCTAAAATTTCATTTAGTTGGGCTTGCGTCACGTCACCGTTTTTAATTAGAGCAGTGGAGCTTTCACCTAGGCGGTGCAGGGTTGTGTATGCGAAGCGGGTTCAACTCGGCAGACGTGGGGCGGAAACGCTACATTTACTCAGTTACATTAACTTGTTGGATAAACTGTACTTATAAGAGTAGTTTTTATACAACATATTTTTTACTTTTAACTTAAGTGTTTGTGAAGAAATAACGCTACCTTTACTCCGTCACATTAAGCGACATTCCGCTCGCTACTTTTATTTTTATTCATTTGTTATCCAATGCACGATCTGTTTGTTTTGTCGGAAGACTCGTGGCATGTGATCAGGGTCCCGTTTCAGAAAGCAGGTTTCGTGAAAACTCAGTTATTTGACTCCGAGTTAAGGGAAATCCGGAGTTTTCGGTTTCAGAAAGCCAGTTCAGCCTAACTGTGGCAACATACTCCGTGAAGCTAACCTGCTCGCTCGTAGGTTTTACTGCAGTAACCCGGAGTTTCTCTACTTTAACGTAACCTTCAAACTAAAGACATAAGTGCACAGACATGGTCTGCCCTATTTTCGACGAACCCATAGACATTGAAGAACAAGTTATTCGCATAAATCTTCGTCGGGAGAGAGTGATCATACCCCGGTCGGATGTTTTATCGTTATCTTTTTTTTTGTTAAGTGTTTCCGTTTTTCTTCACGATCCATCATTTATTTCAACAATATTCTCAGCCCCCACGCTCGCATAACTCATCGTACACATGCTTAGTTTTGAACAAGTTCTTTGTATCGCAATTCGTTTCTTTGCCAATGGAAGTTTTTTTTTTTAGAATATTGGTGACGCTGAACATGTTTCCAAGGCAACCGTCTGTTGGCGTGTCAGAAATGTGACCCTTGCACTCAAACTACACTTTTTGCAATACCACACAAAACTACTAACTGAAAGCGTTTGATTTTCCATTTTATATTTCCTTATCCTGCCCGTCTTCTATAAAATGATCAATTAAATTGGTAAGGTTCCTCTTTTCCAACAGTTCTCAGTCTATCCAATATATTTTAGGATTTTCAGATGTGACTGGCTGCACAGATGGAACTCATATTCCTGTCAAGGCTCCGTCATTAAATGAAGGTAAGCTGCACTGCTGTTGTGCTTTGTTCACCATTGCAATTTCCAGTATTGCTCTGTGATGGAAAAGGTGCAAGTTTTATGGTGTTTTATGGTGTACCACCACTACATCAATTTTAGGTGCTGTTTATTATTAAGTGCTATCCTCAGTAGGTGTCTCAGCAGCTTCCCTTTCTGTGGCAGCTGATAAGGTGTCTTTATTGTCCTGTAATGAAAATTAACAATTGGTTAACACTAACAAATGAAAAATCTAGAATAGATTACTTACAACTGCATGGAGGTCTGTTATGGAAGAAGGCTCCACAAGACACATTCCACCATCAGCAAGTACAAGAAGATGACGATTTTGTTAAGATAACTTCCTGGCGTTGGCTGGATCTGAGGAGCTTCATCCAGGGATACCCTCAGCTACAAAGTGTATATTTTATAGTTTATTTATATATTTGAGTGCCTTATTTATTCCACAGTGCACCACAACGAAATGTGACCCCTGCATTTGACCCATCAGTGAAGGAGCAGTGGGCAGCTGACATGGGCAACCCCTGGGGAGCAGTACTTGGGGACAGTACCTTCCTCATGAGTACCTCAGTGGTACCTTTACCAGTCCTGGCATTTGAACCGGACCTTTGAATCACAGAGTGAGCACCCTAACCATTACGCTACCTGCCTGATGTTGATATTAGCATAGAAAACGACAAAGGAGAACAGATAAGAACATAGCTTCCAACACTTCTTAAGTACATCCGAATACTAACTAGTGTTCACTCACTTTCCTTAGTGTGTTTTGATGAAATGTTTTTGCCCCTAAAATCCAATGTCTAAATAATCAAACAAGCATTAAGACACCAAGATTGTTTCTCTCATGGATGACAGGATAATTTTTTATTTTTGTACAAATGGGTAATGAACACAGCATGGATGTCGATGCTGGACAGCAGATTGTTTCTTTTTAACGAACGCTGTTCATGTTCGGACTGCATACACTTGAAAAAATACAGCAAAAACCCCGCTTAGCGGTCAGCTTGTATACAACACATGCATCTATACCACAAACACCAACAAATACACGATAATAACTACATCCTGTACACCATAGCAACACATTCAGAGTAAAAAAAAAAAATCCATGTATTCCAGCATGGAACGTAAATCTGTACTTAGGGAGGCTTAAGAGTTTTCTATTCTTTCTGGCATGTGCATGTTTAATGAGAATGACTTGTGGCTTTCCGTACTTTTATTTTTGGGCAGAAGAATTTGTAAGAATTCTTTCCTGAATGGTTTCGCCTCATAGACTGTAACTGTGCTGAAGAAAAAAGACTTTGTGCTAGGAAAAAAACACAACACATTTAGAGAACGGCTCATTCATCTATCAGTACATCACCAGGATGCTGTTCTTACTGACATTAAAGTGCATCTGCCACTGATCTGTCACAACCCAAGTTCCTCTCTCACACAATGGCAGACAGAAGATGTTGGTAATGTTCTGAACATCAATATTTAGCATGATAAAAACTTCTTTAAGACATGTGAAGTACAAAAAAAGGCAAACTGATGCCATATGGCTAGATTTCATTCTTTTTTCCACAAAATGTCAACTATACATTTGGACATTCACTGTAGGTCTGTGCTAATCTCACTGGCGTTGGTCTTGGTCCCAGTGAGAATGAGACATTGTGTCTCCTTTGTTTTTCACTCTGTTAAACGAGGATGGGATGGTCTGCATCTCTAGCTTTGATCTCATCCTGTTAAGTACCAAACTGGCCAGTCCCATTCTGGTAAAAGCACAGTAAACACTCCCATATCTGCTTTTGACCAGGAGCTGGTGCTTAAGATTCGCTTCAGTCTGTGTTGTGTTGTGTCACCGTTGGTTTTGGTCCTCTTGGGAAACAGAAACTCACATCTGAAGCATTGCAATCTGAAGAAAAATGGGGGGAAAACGCTTAGTGGCACTGTCTATCATGTCTTAGTTCTAGTAGAAGGTGACCCAAAACCTTACTGTGATCATGTTAAATGCAGTAAGGACCGTACCCCTGTTCTTGTGCTTTCTCTATTGGTTTGTGTCGGCCACAGCACTGAAGGGCTCCGCAGACTCCGCAGAGTTCTGGGCAAGAGAATCTGGGCGTCTGGACGGACTGCAGTCCGCAGGGAACCTGGCATGTGAAGAACAGGCTAATTAAAGATTCTCACTCTGTAAAATGGATAAAGCATGAATGGTTGTGAAATTAAGGATGGAGGAAGTGCTCAGTCATCTGATATTCGTACAAGTGACGTCTTAAATGCCAATTGTGGCATTAGCAAAAAGTACACATTTCTCACGTTTGCTCTCAACACCAGCTGAAAAATTCTTGCTGAAAAAGTTAATAAAATGCCCTAAATGTGAAGTGAGCAGATAGATTGGAAAACAAATGAATTAAATCCATGGCTGAAACACTAATCTGATGACCTTTGACTTGTACTTTCCATTCTTTAATTTGGTCAGAGAAATCCTCAAGAACTCTTTTCATATTTAAGCAAACCTATTTGCCATCTTGGGTATATTTGTGCTGAAGAACAATCAGCGCTAGAATAAACAACATATGGTTCATGTTAGTGAACGTGGGGTTATTTTGGTCAGGCATTGTTATTGGGCGCTACCTTTGTTTTATGCCTGCGCGCTGCAAGGACCCGCCGTCACGGAATAAACTTTTATTCCAGAGCTGTTGCGGATCTCTTTGTTTATGTTGTAAAAAAGTCGCATCTGAGCTTAATTCTTTAACTGCACCTTTGGAAAGTGGAACGAGGTCTGCTTTAATATTGGTTTTAGGTAAATACTTTATTTGAGAATATTAATATTACTGGTGTATTGTAATACTGTAACTGGGCATCTCGGCCTATTGACTTTTTTCTTTACAGTTTTCACAGTGTTCATTAAGGAAGCAATAAACGCTCAATACATCCGTCGAGACTCTCTGCATGTTATTTCGTCAACCGAAGGGCAGGTACAGTTCATTTGTCTACATTGCCGGCTGCTGTTTATATTAATGTATTCAAAGATTTACTGTGGTCTTCGCTGACTGGAAAGACGTGGTACTTAACACCTCAAAAAATGTCTTCTAAAATTCCATTTCAAATTAGACAGAACTTAGAACTTAGTTAGAGAGACAACAATCCAGTGCTGATATTAGATATCTGTCTTGATACTGACTCACAAAGCTGGATCAGGTATTAATAACAATTAGTCAGTCTATTACATTATTGTTGTTTCTTGTGTGTACTGTATTGTGCTAAAGTCTTAAGCCACCATTTCTTGATATCTCACAGTGGTTTAATTTAGCATGTATAAATACTACTTCTCAAGATTACATTTGGGCGGCACGGTGGTGCAGTGGTTAGGTCCTGGGTTTCGATCCCCAGGTCGGCCGTGGGGTGTTTCTGTGTGGCGTTTACATGCTCATGCTGTGCTCTCCGCATGTGTTTTCTCCGGTTTCCTCCCACAATCCAAAAGCATGCAATATAGATTAATTGATGACTCTAAATCTACTTCTAGTTCTAGTTTAAAGTTATATTTAATATTCCATTCCTAGTTTAAAATGTATATTTTGTATTCTATTTATATATTGTTTATTTTGTGCCGTATTTGTTCGTTGTTCTTTATTTCCTATTGCACTGTAAGAACTGGAGCCACGTCGTCTCGTCTCTCCGTATATCTGTACAGTATAAAGCAGAGATGCCAAAGTTTACTTTGACTTTGAAATTGGCCCTGTAAGTAGTGTTAATTTCGTCAGACGAGACGAGACGAAATGTGTTCGTCAACGACCCTCTTTCCCACGACTAAGACGAGACGATGACGAGACCGCACCAATGTTCTAAAAATACTGACTAAGACTGTGTTAATGTGCCTTATTGTTTACGAATAAAAACGAGACTAAAATGTTTTGCATGAAATAAAAACGAAACAAAAACTCCCTCCTCGTTTTCGTCTACACAAGAGACCACCACTAACTAACTCTGTTGCATTCTGCACTTTATACCTCACAGTCGCTGTGATGCACATGCTGCTACACGGACCATCTCTTTCATGTTGCACTGAAACTCTCTCCGAAAAGATGTGTAAGAATAAGAAAAATGTCTATACTTATAAACTGTACAGTATCACTATATGCTACAACATTGTAGCATAAATTTTTTGCACAATTTTTGCACTGCCTCTACTATTTGCACAACCGTTAAACATGTACATATCACTGGTCACTTTTGAACTAACTATATCTGCACAAATTATTGAAAAGTATTGCACAGAATGCTTCTCCAAATGCTGTTATAATATCTGTACAAACTTAAATTTCAGTCAGACTTTTTAAGAATACACTTCTATTAATAGACTGGATATCGAAATCTTTTATCAAACTGTCAGTCAATTTCCACTTCTAGCTTAAAATGTATATTTTGTGTCCTGTTTATTTATTTATTGTTTATTCCATGTGCCCTATCGGTTCTTTGTTCTCTATTTCTTGTTGCACTGTGTAAACTGGAGCCACGTCTTCTCGTCTCTCTGTATATCTTTACAATATATAGAAGAGATGACAAAGTTGACTTTGACCAGACCCCCTGTCATGTGTTTGTGCCAGCAGTTCGTCTACGTCGTGTTCCTGTTCCCCTCCGGCCGCAAAACTACATGCAACTACTTGCGCCAGAGGTTATCATTACATTTAATCAATATTTTAGCGGTGTGGAACACAATTCAACTGGAATGGTGAACAAAATTCATCTCTGAAATGAAAAATAAAAAAGACTCAAATGTTTTAACGCAAACTTGCCTAAAATACCTTGAGTTTTCGTTTGACTAAAACTAGACTAAAATGTTGACTTTTAGTCGACTAAAACCTGACTAACAAAAACTGATATGTGACTGACTAAATATGACTAAGATTAATAAGGAACTTTGACAGAAGACTAAGACTAAATAAAAAAATGAGCGACAAAATTAACACTACCTGTAAGGTGTAAATGGGAGTGTGATTGAGTAGGTGTGTGTGCCCTGCGGTGTGTTGGCGTCTGTCCAGGGTTGGTCCGGATTAACATGGGGTTAGGGGTTAGGTCTTGTGCTTGTGATGGGGCCCCTGTACACTCGTCCAATCAAGTCTATGGATAATCCGGCCTTGGTCCCCACCTTGAGCCTGTAGTTCCCGGAGACCAACCCTGGGCAGACGCCAGCACACCACAGAGCGTGCACACACTCACACGATAACACTCCCACCTTACGGGGCCACTTTAGAGTCACCAATTAACCTACAGTGCATGCTTTTGGACTGTGGGAGGAACCACTAACCACTGCGCCACCATGCCGCCCAACTGGAACTGGAACTCCCATGAGCAACAGAGCTGGATTTGATATTTATATGCAGATATTTTTATAAAAGCATATTTAATACATGATTGAAATGATGGTTCTGTTTCCCAGCGCGGGCGCTAGGCAGGTGGGTGGGCATATGGACCCAGGCGGAAGCTGCACGTTAAGTAACGGTAAAGGCTGAAATATACGTGCTGTGATCTACGTATGCGTATCCGTACACAGTTGCGTTGTTAACGTTTGTGCTGATATACTTGCGTCCGTACTGTGCGTCGTAATCTGTAGTGTGTACCCCTTACCACCGGGGGTCAGCGTCGAGGCCGCAAACCTAATAAATGAATGAATACCTGTGTCTTAAAATCGTCATCTGTTATTCCAAACAAACACGTCTCACAACACTGCCCCCTATAAATTACGTAGGTATTGCATCTCCATATGCGTTCCGTTAATTTTTGAGTACGTGCACAAAAACCGCAAAGAACGCAGGATACGGATCATACGTACATAGTTAACAGCAAGTATATTTCAGCCTTAACGTTCTTGAGGTTGGCAGGGTCTTCCAGAGAAGGCAGGGAAGGAAAGAAAGTGAGCCAGATAAATGCTCTTCAGATATCCACATACATGTAAACAGACCCTCAGTTTCTTGAGAAGTAGCAAGGACCTTGAACCCATGCTACTTGTGTATATACAGTATATACCCAGTATTGAGCATACAGTATATATAAAATATCAAAATATATTTTTATACAATTCATTTTTTAGATATTTTTTAATATCAGTCAGAATCAGCACAGTTTTCAGAGCAGGATTGCTTCAGTACTGTTTACATTTTTAAGAGACATTTTCTTGAGGCATTGAGTAAGACATGTCTTGACTGTGAATGAAGACCAACTTTTGAATGCATCAGCAAGAACAGCATGTACATGCTTCTCCCTCACCTGCTGTGTGTGGGGCTGTGGCTGAAGGCAGTGCTGTAAGCCCCGGGGCAGGGAGACTGGGCAGTAAGAGCCACGTCACCGTCCAGTTCTCCGTCTGTCAGTCCCGCCGCCGCATGGCTGTGCCAGCTCGCCCCTCCGCTCGCCGTGGAGGACACTGCAGCAGCAGGAAGAGGGGAGGGGGGGACAAAGGGATAAAGTGTGGAGTGATGAAAAAGTCATTAAAGGAAACTAATTAAAATGCATGAGGTTTATTAAAGTTGTATGTGCAGAACGAGGAAATTGATGTTTCGTGCTTTCTGCCCTACTGTTTACATTCATCTTTGTCTACAGTTCGCTCTCATTAGGACAAGGACCTTTTTTTTTTTTTTTTTTTTTATCTGATGAAACCATTGTTTTTCTGGTTTTCTGTTATTTGAGTTAGCATGAGGAGCTCTGTCTTGGATCGAGCCATGGCATTAAGGCTGAGTATTGCTAGTAACATCCGGTGGATCCGGTATCTAAATATCTTCAAACAAAACCTCTGATGATGTTTATCTGCAAAGTGAAATATTCTGTTTCAATGCAAAAATACAAAATAATACAATGCCCGGCCAAAAAAAAGAAGTCACCGCCTGGAGTTAACTAAGCACATAGGTAAGAGCCTCTCATTGGATAATTACTGCATGGGCGAATATGTTTCATCATTAGGTGCCCAAAGAATGAGGTCAGCTGGCTACCTGAATATACTGAATGACCAGGTTATTCCACCAGTGGATTTTTCTTCCCTGATGGCACAGGCATATTCCAAAATGACAATGCCAGGATTCATTGGGCTCAAACTGTGAAAGAGTGGTTCAGGGAGCATGAGGCGTCATTTTCACACATGGATTGGCTACCACAGAGTCAACCCCATTGAGAATCTTTGGGATGTGCTGGAGAAGTCTTTGCGCAGCGGTCCGACTCTTCCATCATCACTACAAGATCTTGGCAAAAAATACATGAAACTCTGGACGGAAATAAATGTTGTGACATTGCAGAAACTTATCGAAACAATGCCACAGCGAATGCGTGCTGTAATCAAAGCTAAAGGCAGTCCAATGAAATATTAGAGTGTGTGACTTTTTTTTTTTGGCTGGGCAGTGTATTTTCAAATGCAAAAGCATCGTAAACGTAACTGGATGTGACTTTTGTGGCATGTTTACTCACAATTAAGCAATTTGATAGGAATAGTAATATTAATAATAAATTATTAAATTAAGGATAATAATCCTTATTTCCAAAAACAATACATAAACAATTATGTTCTCTAACATTTGTGGTGCAAATGTATTTCATTCCTAACCCAGATAATATCACATAAAGTAATGTGAAATTAACTTAAAATAGCACTCTAAATAACATTACATCATTCGTTCATTATCCGAATCGCTTAATCCCTATCGGGGTCGCGGTGACCAGAACCTATCCCGGGAACGCAAGGCGGGGATCAACCCTGGGCAGACACCAACACACCGCAGGGCACACACACTCAATTCAATTCAATTCAGTTTGATTTACATTACGCTCTTAACAGTCCTTGAGACAAAGAGCTTTACATATAACTGACCCAAACCCCCAACATGCAAGCCTGAGGCGACAGTGGCAAGGAAAATCTCCCTCTAGTAGGATGAAACCATGAGAGGAACCAAGACTCGGAACTGGACCCCATCCTCCTCTGGGAGATCGTGTGCATGAACAGTTAATATAAACACTAATGTTTATTAGTTCAAGATTGATCGTTAATTAATCATTTTTAAAGAAGTCAGGATATAAAAATAGTCTCGAATCCCGAGTCGTTGCTGGGGCCGCTTGCTAAGATCCACTCAGCTAAAATTTGTTCAGTGAGTCCAGGTGAAGGTCCAGTCAGTCAAGCGTCAGCTTGGGATCAGCTCGGAAAAAAAGAAGAAGAAAGAGAGTTAGTGTCGTACACCTAACCTCCGGCAGTGCTCAAGTAACTATGGAAGCCTTGCTAAAAGACATGAGGGCTTCCAGGGGTTTCGGCATCACACCAAACCACCGTCGGCAAACTTGAGCGATCAGCAAGAGTGGCAGGACAACAGCACCGATCCCCCCTTTCACCTTTACTCTCAAATGACCATGAACCCCCAGATCTTGCCTTTACCTAAGAAAAAGGGATTTTAATAACCGAAAGACTGACTAAACAGGTAGGTCTAAAGACAACTTAAAAGCAGAGATTGTTTCTGAGCTCCGAGCGCTAATAGGAAGTTTATTCCACATCTGTCGTGCTTTATGAGCACATGCTCTTCCCCGCACGGTAACATTCTTTATTCTGCGTGTTACTAAAGGATGAACCAATTTCTCTGCATCTTGGAAGGATAGCACGTTTATAAGTTTGGCAATATTACGGAGTTGAAAAAAGGCGGTGCGACTAATGTTAGAGGCATGTACATCAAATGAAAGACTGGAGTCTTGAGTAACACCAAGGTTTTTAACAACAGTACTTGGTGTAATGGATAATCCATCAAGACTGACCCATGATGTCAGATAGCTGACTTTTAGTGCCAGTAAGAAGAACCTCAGTCTTGTCCAGATTCAACTGGCCGACATCCACTTTTTTACGTCACTAAAACATTCTTCCATTATCTGAAGTTGCTGTCTGTCTTCTGGTTTAGCCGATATATATAATTGTGTATCGTCCACAAAACAATGAAAGCTAACTCCATGCTTACGAATGACTGAGCCTAAAGGTAGCATGTACACCGAAAACAGCAAGGGACCTAAAACTGATCCTTGTGGTACTCCATATTTCACCTTGACGTGTTCTGAGGAACCACTATTTATATTCACATGCTAATAGCGGTCTGAAAGGTGGGATCTGAACCAAGAGAGGGCCACTCCCCTGATACCAACAACATGTTCAAGTCTATGAAGCGAAATGGTATGATCTACAGTATCAAAGGCAGCACTAAGATCAAGCAGCACTAGGAGCGAGGCACAGCCCTGATCAGCAGAGCAGTCTCTGTGCTATGGTTGGCGCTAAACCCAGACTGAAATCTTTCATAAATCTGGTTTTCCAGCAAAAATGAGGTCAGTTGACTGGCTACAACTTTTTCTATTATTTTGGAGATAAATGGGAGATTAGATATTGGTCTATAGCATAGATGTCAAACTCAGGTGTAATTATATTTGGCCCACGAGATATTACCAAAGATCTACCAGAGCTGGCCCGCCGGTAGACAGCGCATGCACCGCTATTACTACAAATCCCAGAATACTCTGCTGGTGCGTTGGCGCGTCAATCACAGCCCACAAGCGCCCCCTCCTCTGTTGACATTCAAGCAACCTCATGCTGCCGGTCGCATTGAGCTACCCCTCCCAAAAATGGCCAAACGAAAGGTGGAGAACAGGAGCTTTCAAGTTTTCATCACACAGAGGTGAGATGGTTAAGCCGAGGAAAAGTACTGAACAGATGTTTCGAGCTGCGTGAGGAAATCTGTCAGTTTCTAGAAAGCAAAAGGAAAGACACAGCAGAGCTCCGTGATAAAAAGTTTCTGTGTGAGCTGGCATATCTCTGTGACATCACGAGCCATCTCGACGTGCTGAACCTGCAGCTTCAGGGGCGGGGCCGTGTTATCACAGACATGCACGCTGCAGTGAGGGCTTTTAAAACGAAACTGTGCCTGTGGGAGACTCAGATGCTGCAAGAAAACCTGGGCCATTTCCCTTGCTGCCAAACCATAAAAAACGCAGATCTCTACCGCCACGTTCCCAAGCGCACAGTTTGCTAAAAAACTCAGCGCCGAGTTTACCTGGCGATTTGCAGACTTTGATGCCCAGAAATGTAGGTTTGAACTGCTCAGTAATCCGTTTGCAGTTGACGTGGTAAGCAACGCACCAACCAACCGCCAAATGGAGCTGATTGAACTCCAGTGTAGTGACACGCTGAAGTATCTGGGTTGGACCAGTGTGCATCAGAGTAGATCAGAGCTTTAATGAATGTTCTCTTTATGCATTTTTCCTTGCTACTCCAAGGCATGGAATGGTTGGATTTTCACGGAAGGAAATTATTATTGTTAGCCTGTGAAATAAGGTTACCATTGAAGTCTAACTCAGAAGGCTACAAATAGAAAAAGGCATAAGATTTTTTTATTTTAATTTTATTTGAGAAATCAATGCCAATCAATGTCTTTTATTTGCGATTTGATTTCACATGTTTATACTATTAACTAGGCATGTAACGATGCATTGCGAATCGGTTGGATTTGTTTTCACAATGTCATACGTCACTACGTATTAGACGTGCAAGGTCAGTTTTTGGTTTAGACGAATTTGAAATTAAGGACGTACCGCCCGGTTTTAAATCGGCAGTTTGGAAGCATTTTGGCTTTCCGGTAATCACAAAAGGGCGAAAAAAGCACAGATGAGACAAAAACTGCGCGCAAACATTGTAAGAGACTGATAACATACACAAATAGCACAACGAACATGCTTTAGCATGTCAATCGGTGCCACAGTGAGCTCAATTCACCACCGCCAGAGCAAAGATTATTAAAAGGGCAAACCACGCTAAAAAGCGTATTTGCAACTCCGCTCGCACCAACCACTGCAAGGGCTATGGAAATTACGAGGTGCATCAGTGTCTTCATGGCAAAAGATATGAGACCCTTTTCCGTAGTTGAAAATGAAGGCTTTCGCCTGTCGGTTAATACACTGGAGCCTAGATACAGCATACCATCACGCCCGCACTTCAGCCAGACGGTGATGCCAGAGCTTTACAGAGAAATCAAAGCGAAAGTGGTTCACACTCTCAGAGAGGCACGCAGCATATCCATCACTACAGACCTCCAGGGCGACCCAAAGTTATATCACCATCACAGCGCATGTGATTACCGCTGACTGGGAAATGGTAAGCTTTGTTCTTCAAACTCGTCCTCTTTTTGAAACGCACAGCGGGATCAACATTGCCGAAGTATTAAAAGAGGCTCTAACTGAATGGAAGCTGGAAAGGGCTAATCATGGAATTGCTGTTGTTACGGACAATGCAAGAACTATGAACGTTGCGGTGCGGGAGGCCGGGCTCTCACCTCATATCAAGTGTTTTGCCCATACGTTACACTTGGCCACCCAAGCAGGTTCGAGTGTACCCCGCGTCACCCGTCTGCTGGGTCGGACAAGGCGAGCTGTAAGCTTCTTCCACCGAAGCCCCGCCGCCACCGCTGTGCTCGCATCCAAACAGAAAGCGTTACTCAGCAAAGACGGAAACAAGCACAAGCTAATTATGGATGCTGGAACAGTAGTCTGGACATGATCGAACACCATCTCAAACAGCATCTAGCCGTTACAGCAGTTCTTCTCAGTGAAGACATCCACCGAAATGCCTGTGAAATTGACACACTAGACACCTGAAATATCTGTGATGCTGAGAACATAGTGAAACTTCTTAAACCACTGAAAACAGCCATCACCGGGCTGAGTGAGGAAAAAAGTCCAACTGTGTCTCTCATCGTACCATTAAAACACATGATGGAGAAGAGCATGACAGCCAATACAGAAGACTCCCCCACAGTGAGCATCATGAAAACAGCTATCCTCAGCAACCTGTCAAACAGATGCACCGGGGAATACAACTACCTGCTGGAGTGCACTGCAGCAGACCCGAGATTCCGAACCCTGCTTCATCTTGAGGAAGACCAGCGCCAGGATGTGTTCCACAGGCTGAAGGAGAAAGCTGTGCAGCTGCACGAACAGGTATGTCTCTTTCTAATCTCAAGTTTATTGTTTAATGTATATAGAGTTATATTCTCAGAAGCACTTCCTCATTTTTACATTTTTAGTATCTTAGTTTGTGGCCTATATTTTTTCCCTATATTTCTTCCAGATGCTGGTTTTGTGATGACACTCTGTAATACCAATTACTTGTCCCCAAACCTTCAGCACAGCAACCTGCTAACCAAACAGACACACAAGAAGCTGAGCTGCAACAACCTCCTCCCAAGAAGACAGCGTTGGAAGATCTAAACCAGCAGGAACAGCACTGTTCGATCACATGAGTGGGATTGAGGCAGAAATGATTAAATGCAGAAGGGAAACATCTATTTCCCTCAAAAGCTGCCCACTCAAGTGGTGGAAGGAGAATGCTAAGATGTACCCACTGCTTTCTTCTCTAGCAAAGGCATATCTTACCACACCAGCCACCTCTGTTCCTAGTGAAAGGGTTTTTCCAACAGCAGGTGACATTGTGAATTTGCAGAGATCTCAGCTTCTACCTGAGAATGTTGACATGTTAATTTTCCTTAAAATGTAAATTTGCAATCACATGCCAGCCTTAGTTTATTCATTTGAAGATTTTTTGTTTTATTTCGATTTGGGATTTTTTTTTTTAAAACAATATTTTATTTAAGTTCAGTTGCACTTTTAAGAAGAGGGCACATGTTTTGCACAGTTCAGAAAGATAAATAAAGGAATATTTTGAGTCAATTTGTCTGCAGCTCATTCTGTTGTGAGGAAAAATTGTGAGAAAATCGTATCGTGAACTCAGAATCGTGAATCGTATCGTGAGTTGAGGGTATCGTTACACCCCTAGTATTAACCTTTGCTTGTTCAATGTTTGTTTCCATATGAAAAGGTTCATTGTTATATGTGAAGAGAAGGAAAAACTCCCTCGACTGTAGACACTGTTTCAATAAATATCAAGGCTGGCCCAAGACTTTGTCCAAGTTTTTAATTTCGGCCCACTGCGTATTTGAGTTTGACACCCCTGGTCTATAGTTTAACATTTCCAAGGGATCTAAGTTGGGCTTCTTCAGCAAGGGTTTAATCACTGCTAATTTAAGAGATGTGGGTAAACGACCAATGCTAATAGAGGAGTTAACTATTGCTAGTGGAAGTTTAATCACCACTGGAATCACCTCTATAGGTAGCCTTGTTGGAACAGGGCCTAACATAGATGAAGTAGATGAATTTGAGGAAAGGGTTAAGGACGTTAGATCTGATTGGTCAACCGGAGTAAATGATTCAAATAAGATGGCGCCAGTATTAGTACCTGCCTTGTCAAGGCCATAAAGTTCACAAAGTCTGTTAGTCAGCTTGGACACCATGTTAAATAGAAATCTAGGATTGTTTGTGCTATTGTCAATTAGCAATGAGGGGTATTGTGACTTAGCAGCTCTAAGAGCCTTTTTAGGGGCAGTTGGTGGCGTAACGGTAGGGTGTTGGCCCCGTGATCAGAAGGTCGCAGGTTCAAATCCAGGGCCGGCAAAGTTACCACTGAGGTACTCATGAGCAAGGTACCATCCCCAAGCACTGCTCCCCCGGCAGCTTGTTAGCTGCCCACTGCTCCTTCACGGGTGGGTCAAATGCAGAGGTCACATTTTGTTGCGGTGCACTGTGTGCTGTGCTGTGTTCACAATGACAAATAATCACTCACTTTTTATAGCTTTCCATGCTAATTCGAACACCACTAATTTAGTTTGTCGCCACTTATGGCCAACCCGGGGTTCGAACCCAGGACCTAAAGTTACAACAACATTGGACAATAATAGATTTTACGTACTGCACAATAACACAAATTATAAGATGAGTCACGGATCCATCCTCCATCTTCCTTTCTTCTTAATTGTCTTTTTTTTTGTCCAGCGGAGTACGAATTTATTCAGTGCAACTATAAAACTATAAACTTTTTCATTCAAAAAGAATATTCTTTCTTTTTTTGGGACTTAAGCAGTTGCTTTTTCACACAGAACGTCACCAGCCTTTAACATATTGTAGACACAAGTGTTTCTATTAAGTATTCAAAGAGTTGTGTTGTGACATCCTTCTTGTATCTAATAAAACATCTCATATTATACAGTACTGTGCAAAAGTTTTAGGCAGGTGTGAAAAAATGCTGTCAACAAAGAATGCTTTCAAAAATGGAAGTGTTAATCATTTATTTTCATCAATCAACAAAATGCAGTGAATGAACAAAAGAGAAATCTAAATCAAATCAATATTTGGTGTGACCACCCTTTGCCTTCAAAACAGCATTAGTTCTTCTAGGTACTCTTGCACACAGTTTTTGAAGGAACTCGGCTCGTAGGTTGTTCCAAACATCTTGGAGAACTAACCACAGATCTATAATCCTATAATCCTACAAAATAATATAATGACTATAATCCTACAAAATCCCTGACTTTGTGCAAGTGTACCTATAAGAATTGATGCTGGTTTGAAGGCAAAAGGTAGTAACACAGATTTAGGTTTTTCTTTTGTTCGCTCACTTTGCATTTTGTAAATTGATAAAAATATACAATCATTATTTATATTTCTGAAGGCATTCTTTGTTTACAGCATTTTTTCACACCTGCCTAAAACTTTTGCACAGTACTGTATATTAAATTATATATTACATAAGCAAAATTTTAGCAGACCCACTACGTGGGATTATACTGCGAATAAAACAGTAACATTCAGAGGTGATTTATATAACACAGTAACATAAGAAACTTTAAAATATATTAATGTTAATATATTATGAAAATGCTCCCAAACCTGCTTCCATCTCAGAATATACCTCAAATCCACGATCCTGTATCCACTCTCCAATACACCAAACCCACAACCACAGCAGTTCCACTGCGCACTTTAAAAGGCCGTGCTAGATTCAACAAAGCAAACACAGCCCTAATTACTCGATACACGTGTCTCGATACAAGACTTAACATCACTAGTGTACGGGAGTTTCCCTGCGGCTGAGGCGGGGGTCAGCGGAGCGTCCATGCTGTCCGGACCCACTTTGGGGACAACTTAAAGACTTGTGAGAAGAGTGGAATTGTTCTGTTGCTGTCTTTCCCATGGAACTGGGCCATTTCCAAGGACTCAAGGACTGTGTGTGTTTCTGTGTGTGTGTGTGTGGGGGCATTTTGAAACACTATAAATACAATCACTGGCTAGAAACAATCATTGTCTCTGTTGTTGACCCCTTCCCTAAATTCTGTTAACAGCTTTCTCGCTCAGAGTGGGATTTGTTACACCCCAGGCTATCGCATATTTTTATGTACTGCTGCACTGCTCAACAGAGCGGTCAAAGCCTCTCTCTGAAGATTTTATATACTTTGCTGTTTTTGTGTGTGCTGTCCAGCATTTGGCACATGTGCTCATCAACCCAAATGTCTATCAGGCATTGTACGTCCCTTCCATGAGTTCCACAACTCATCTTGGTCAGCATGAATTTACTCGCCATGAAATTGCTAAACGTATTTATGGTTGTGTTGCGACAGTGGTTGTGTTTATGGCAGTGTTGCGGCGGGGCAGCGTTTTGGTCACGGATATGTTTGAGACAATACAGGGTATTTTTCCGGTGTGGAGTACGTTTGCTGTGTTCACGTTCCCGGTATCGGAACAACGAGCTAGGTATGAAAGCACCCTCAGTTGCTATTTCTGACAGCGTATTATATGTGACTCCGCACGGCAAAACCAGTCGCTTGTCGTAAATTTTCAAAATTGAGTTATGTTTTCATGAAAGGGCATAAATCAATCTTCAAAACGATACCTATATCGAATGAATCGGACGACATATGACTGAGATATCAACATTCAAAGAAGTCGGGTTTCTCCTGTCACGCCAAGTGAGAAACGGAGAAATCGGCCTTTGAAGTTGACTATCGCCGTAGCACTCACAGACGCTTGGCGCGGTCGCGGCTACATTTGCATTTACGGTAGCCGACGCTGCATTCACAGCCACACGGATAGCCTACCTGCGTTAGGTTAACTGAACTCGGGAGAAGAAGATGGATTCCGGAGAAATATCTTCACGCTAGTCAACCAGTGGATTTACCGTAAAAGTAGAGCAGTCAAAACAGAAACTTTTAACATTCTGTTGGAATTGAATTCCTCACCTCAAGAAAGTCACGTTTATAGGATGGACTGTACTGTACTGTGTTTATTCACAACACTACAGTATAAAAATCCAAAATTTTACCCCACGCAACATAAACGTTTTTCTTGGAAACCTCTGTTGCGACAAGCGACTGGTTTTGCCGTGGAGGGTCACATATTGTCTCAGGCCCTGAACTGAATCAAATTGAAATCGCATCATAGCAGACGTTGTGATATTGGCAGATGTCATATAGCCATCCGCTGAATACTGTACCGCAATGAAACCTGGTGTTTACACCCCGTAAACTGTAATGTGGGGAGATGTACCTGAGGAGTATGAATTGGTCCGGCTGGAATGGCTGAAGGGCGTTGGCAGGGTCTGATACCCCAAGCTGTGCTGAGAGCCTCGGTCGTAGTCGTAGGGGGACACGAGTCCTCGCCCCCCGTGGTCCCTCTGTCCCGTGCTGCGGTTGTACCAGCCTCTGAGATGCTCCACCACCAGAGCTTTCTGCATGCTTTTGGCCAGCAGCTCGTTCCTCGGCCCTTGCCTGCTCCGGGGCGGCCTCACTGTGGCGTAGGGGTTCTGCGACAAACTGTCCGTACCCTCCATCCCGTAATGCCGGTTGCGGCTGTGTCCGTGGAAGCTGTGAGCGTTGTAAGAGGGGTTGACGTTATAGTGGCCCTCGAGTTCGCTCTCGTACACGTAGCTCCCGTTGGCATAGGGCTCGTAGTCGGGGGCGGGGTAGCCAGCAACGTAGTATGCGGTGGGGCCGTAGTGTGCGTGTGGCTGGTAGACATAAGAGTTGGGCACCAAGTTGGGCATGCTGCCCGTGTTGCCGTAAATCTCCGCCTTGCGGTGATGCCGGTAGTCGTGGCTACGGGAGTCCAGGGTGCGGTAGGGAGGGGTGGACGGACAGGGAGGGCAGCAGTCGGCGCTGGACAGGCTGGTGTAGGAGGAGCAGTCGTCCAGCACGTCGGTGCTGTTGCTGCGCCGGCTCGGGGACACCGGGAAGGCGGCCCTCTCCAAGACGGGGTAATGGAGCAGTTGCGACTCGGACTCCAGGCTGCCGCTGCGATGGCGGAAACCTAGGAGAGGACTGTCGGACCTGCAGGGGCGGAAAAAGAAGTCAATTAGGTCAGATTTCACCTCAAAATTAATTAACATTTTCTTTTCAGTGACCTCGGTTAACCTGAGCCTGGGGGTGGAGGTGGTCCGGTGCACTGACAAACCTAACAGTATATAATTTTTATACTTAAATTGTAAACTTTTAAGCCAATCATTTTCTTCAAAGAGTTTGATTTAAACTAAAGGCTGAAATATACTTGCTGTTAACTACGTAGGTACGTACGTACAGCCGCATTCCGTATCCTGTGTTCTTTGCGTCGGTTTTTGTGCACGTACTCAAAAATTAACGGAACACATACGGAGATGCAATTCCTGCGTAATTTATAGGGGGCAGTGTTGCGAGATCTGCAGTGTCTCTCATTGGAAAAACCAGAGAAAAGAATTCCTCATTTTGCTGACGACATCTATTAAGTGGTGGAACGTACCATCTCCGCGATTTTCGTTTTCTTTCTCTGGTGCCGTCAGTATGATGAAGATTAATGCTTCTTCGACTGAAGACATGTTTGTTTGGAATAACAGACGACGAGTTTAAGATACAGGTATTCATCCATTTATTAGGTTTGTGGCCTCGACACTGACCCCTGGTGGTAAGGAGTACACACTACAGATTACGACGCACAGTACGGACGCAAGTATATCAGCACAAACGTTAACAACGCAACTGTGTACGGATACGCATACGTAGATCACAGCAAGTATATTTCAGCCTTAACCCTTCAAGTTTTACAGTAATGTTGGAGTGTCACTTATAGGTTAAAGGTTGTGGGTTCACGCCCCCTCCCCCCGCCTACAGCAATACCACCGACCCGTAACACCAAGATGTCCCTGGGAGATGACTTATGATTAACAAATGTGGCAAATGTAGGACCCTCAGGGTTAAGGGACTTGTTCAGGGACTTGTCACTTGCCAGAAGGAAGGTCAGCAGCAGGCTCAAACCCACAACCTCATGATCTGTAATAGGGATATGTACCGAAAGCCGACACTTAACGGGTCCTGGGGCAAAACGATTTCAGACTTGAGACGTTATCTGGACAACGGTCGGTGGTGGTGAAGTTAAGAAAACTGAATTTGTTTTGCCAGATAAAACGTTACCGTTCAAGTTTGATCTCAGCAGCTTCTGAACTGTTTATGACATTAATCTACGCTGCACATTTTCTGCATTCCCTTTTCAACAGAGAACACACTCTCTGTCTCTCTCTCTTAGAGCCTGCATGTGCGGGGCAAAAACGCTGGACATTGCTGATATTGTATCTGTTTTTAATTAAATATGCTGCCTTTGAAAATACTGGTGAAATTTATATGACAAAATATTAATAACCGGCCTCTAATGGCATCATTTTTTACACCAACACTGAAGAGTTAAAGTGAGTGCTTTTTTTGTCATTGTGAACACACCACAGCACACAGTGCACCACAACCAAATGTGATCTCTGCATTTGACCCCATCCGTGAAGGAGCAGTGGACGGCTAACAAGGGCAGTGCTTGGGGACGGTACCTTGCTCATGAGCACCTCAGTGATACCTTTACCGGTCCTGGATTTGAACCAGCGACCTTCCAATAACGAAGCGAACGCCTTACCGCTATGCTGTCAACTGCCCAGCACGACGCTGACATGGAAGCAGCCTGGATCATACACGATCATCTAAATTATTGGTCATCTAAAATACAAATGTGGCTTAAAGGCGTAATTTTAGCAGGGTGGTCTAGTTTCAGCTTGATGTCGCCGAGTGGATCTTAACAAGCGGCCCTAGCGACCATTCCGGATTCAAAAGTCCTGGTTCCTCACATGGTAGTTTTTCCTTGCCACTGTCGCCTCAGGCTTGCTTGTTGGGGGTTTGGGCCGGTTAAATGTAAAGCGCTTTGGGACAATGACTCTTGTTAAGAGCGCTGTATAAATCAAATTGAATCGAATGGTCTGTGATGGATGTGTGAGTCCCTAAAACTCAATCTGAGATGGTCTAAACATCAACTAAGCTGTCGTTTGGACATTCCCAACTCCAGTTTCTGATCCTTCAGTGTCTTGAAAACTGCAGGCAAGAAAAAGTCCAGTACTAAGTGAAGTTGAAGAGTAAAAGCGAGGTTCTGTCAGCACAGTGAGATGCATGTAAACTCTATTCTCCAAAAAAGTACCAATAAGAACACCGCTGAAGTAGCAGCACCGTTAAAATCTGAAGTGTACCTCGTCAAGTAATCCCATTACCCCGACTATGAAATCAATATAAACATCTGTCAACATAGCACAAGAATCTGATGTATAATATTGCTGTTGCGTTTTTCCAGGTGTTTTACCCGAGTTGGCTGCTGCTGTAAGCGTTGCGGGTCATGGCAGGACTTTGCGCTACGCTCTGGAGATCCGTCTGCCTTCGGGGAACCGTTTTATACGGGCTGCTGTTGGCCGAGGAAACTTCACGGGGTCTGTAGTAATGTCCAGCTCCCTGAACCTCACAGTCCAGCCTACAGCCACATGCAGAGAGGACGGTCATTAGGGTAAAGGGCGAAGAACGGAGTGGGCTAATAAACACACATCCACAAACCTGCTGAGCGTTTGGTCATGGTGGGTGTCACTCTCTGAGGACCTCCTCTCCGGGTCGTAGGTCAGACCGGCAGGGGCGGGACTGCTGAGTAACGGAGAGCACTGGACAGAGCGAGATCGTGGCCTCTGTCCGCCGTCCTCATCTGCAAACACAGAAAATCAAAGCCTAACACATCAGACACAACACTACGTTAATGTTATAAAATGGTTTCATGTATATTTTTGGCAGATATACAACAGAGATGCAGAATAATGTCGAAATCATAACGCAGTTGGTCAATTTCTTTAAGGCATCAACATCGGACCTATGCTTAGATTTGCCCAATATTTTCAGCCAATATTTTATGACGCATTTATTGTATCGGAAAGGTAGCGCTTGTGTCAGGCATGTCCAAAGTCCAAGGTCATATTTTATATGGCCTGTGCCTTCTGTCCTAAAACGTATGGTGTTATTTTGTGCCAAAATTCTGAGCACGCAGTGGAACGTTCACAAGTAAAATTCTCTTGTCTTTTCATGTTGCCAAAGCGCTGCCAAAACCCAATCTTCACATAATTTATATTTTCTATGTACCAGTTTTGGGGCAGTTGGTGGCGGTAGGGTGTTCGCCCCGTGATCAGAAGGTCGCAGGTTCGAATCTGGGGCCGGCAAAGTTACCACTGAGGTACTCATGAGCAAGGTACCGTCCCCAAGCGCTGCTCCCCGGGCGCTTGTTAGCTGCCCACTGCTGCTTCGCGGATGGGTTAAATGCAGAGGTCACATCTGGTTGTGGTGCACTGTGTGCTGTGCTCTGGAGCATCTGTGAAGCAGCAGTGGTAACTTTACCGGCCCTGGATTCGAACCTGCGAGCTTCAGATCACGGGGCGAACACCCTACCGTTACGCCACCAACTGCCCTCGAATATCAGGGGAGAGCGCGAACGCAGTCCCCCACCACCACAAATTATGCAGTCGAGATTCCCACATTTGGGGAATTTGAAGAGGTCAGTCAACCGGAGTGCAATGGCTGAGCCTCACCCTGGGCGAACCACCTTCTCGATCATGGTATCACCCCTGCCAGGTAAGTATGCCAGGGTAACATGTGACGTTAGTTACACACTTACCATCATCCATAGGGAGACTGTCAGAAAGAGAGCTGCATTCTGAAGGGGCCAGTTCATCTGAGAGAAAGAGAGAGAGGACACAGCTGACACATGCCTTGAAAATAAGCAGTTCATTTGACGTTGGTTGGCTGCAACAAATTCCATTACGTACCATTAAGGCCTCGTTCACACGGACGTCTGAACCAGGCGTTTTTCTGGCGCTCGTGAACGCTGACTGAACGCCGACCGTTTTTCTGCTCATTGGAGCAAATCAAAGCGCCCCCACGGCCGTTCAGCACCGGCGTTCGGGTGGCGTCAAATAAACGCTGCATGCAACGTTTTCCTGGCGTCAAAATCCCGACGAACGCGAGGAAAACAACGCTATTGCGAACGCCAGTCACGCGCCAATCGAACGCAGCTACAAAACGCAGCAAAAACGTGTATGGCGTTCAGAGGGCGTTCATTTCGAACGTCCGTGTGGACGAGGCTTAAGGGATTCTAATGGTTCTTACAGGAATTCCAGGCCCATGTTTTTTCTAGCTTGGCTTTTTCTAGGTTGGCACTGTAATTTTTCCCCTTCCATTCCGACACTGTTTAACTAACGAACGACTTCGCGCCATACTTCACGCCCCTGCGTACTGCTGGTGACAAAATGAGGAGGATAAAAACCAATAAAAACCTGGACCTGCATGCATAAAACGTCTTAAGAATGGTCTTAAGACTCGTCGTACTTTTTGACTTAAGAGTTAAAATTTCTCAGCAATAAGGATTGCATAACGATGCTAAAAGTAACTTCAGCAAAGTTTAAGCCCAATTCCTAATGTGATGAAATGAGGGCTACAAATAAAATCCCGCCCCCTATTACTGAGTTCAACCAGTAGAGGAGCTGCAGGGTGAATATATTAGTGACATCAAACGGTTCATCGAGGGTTTTATACAACATACCTTTTATGATTTTATCTTTAATTGTTTTTACTCAAATCTACCAGCACATAAATCGATTTCCACTAATAGATGCATATGTTGTAGGCCATATATTACGGTTCAAAGGCAGAAATCATAGCAAAACTGTGGATTTTAAAGAAAATCAAACTGGACCACAAACGGAACGCTTCTCCTGGCACAGCTGCTGTTTATTCTGCTCAAATAAGGCAGCAGCTCCACTTTCTGACAGAACGCGTGCATCGTGTCACGTTGGCACATGGTCCAAGACTGTTCTAATCACACAACTTGAACAATGATACTGTGATTTATGTAGATTTCCATTTAGGGCGATTGTCAGTAACAAAAAGAATCCATTCACGATTAAGCCTGTATCTTTTTATCAACTCTTTGTTGCTGTATATCCGCAGGACATCCTTTCCCTCTCAGAAAGTGTTGGGTCTCCGCCTTGGTGCTGCTGGTTTAGGATTCCTCTCCAGCCTTCTTAAATAATTCAGACCTAAATTGAGACCTAGTCTTAACACTTAAGAACTTTTATGCCATTTATTCTTAAGTCTGAGAGTAAGAGCAAAGTCACGTCACTAGAATTCGATTTTTTTTTTTCTTCAAAATTTAGTTTTTCTTCAAAATTTAGTTTTAACATGTTTTGGTCTATTTTAACAAATATAAATTTTTAGATCTTGTAAGCACTTTGAGATTTTTGATAATGTAAAGCGCAGTATTAATAAAATGTATTATTATTATTATATTAGAGCTGAAACGATTGTTCGAATAACTTGAATAATTCGATTACAAAAAATGGTCGAGGCAATTTTTCTAGAATCGAAGCTTCGTTTAAGTCATTTAATTCGCTGCAGCATACGCCGCTTGTGTTTCACACAGACGCTTATTAAGACGCACAATATTTTCAGTGGCGCGATCAAGGCGAGAATAGATCCCTCTGTATGTGGACGTATTTGTGAGATGTTCCGTGCACAAAAACAGAAGTAAATGCATAAAAACGCATAGATGACCTTTTTTGCGATGGAAACACGCACGCTGTTTGTAAGCGCCATTACTCGCTAAAACGCTCCGGTTCCGTCAAAACGTCCCCTTTATTACAGATAAAATCCATATTTTAGCTGGAACGTGCTGAACCCTTTATTGTGACGCGGCTCCGTGGCGTGCACGGGGGATTGTGGGAAATGCAGTTCTCTTCCAGAAAGGCCAAAAGCAACTCATTTTATTGGCCAAATTGCTTCAAAATGACCCTTGAACTTCATGTTTCTTCATTTTCAATTGAAAGAACAACATAAAGCGTATTTGACTAACTTCTACTCACAGTAGAAAAAGCCTAATAACAAATGTATTATCATTTTTATTTACATTTTTTTGAATCCGGTTACTCGATTAATCGATAAAATAATCGATAGATTACTCGATTACAAAAATAGTCATTTGTTGCAGCCCTATTATTATTATTATTATTATTATTATTATTATTAATTGTGATGGATTTAAGAGGGAAACTTGCATCTGTGAGACGTTGTATGCATACCAGCCCTGATCTAAAGTCAGACGCAGTGTTTTATATTATACACCCAGGAGCAAGTAGGCCTAACTGAGGCACAATTCCAATAATTTTGTTTGCTTTTTGAAGGAACTATAACGTATAACTATAAATAGAACTTTTAGCACAAACTACATGTACAATTCCAGATTTGCTTTCATTCATTCATAACCACCATAACATTTTTAGATAATAAAAAATCTAAAACAGGCTGCTTTTAGTCCCCCTATGTTTTGACTCCTAGCCCCTTGGTGTGGCCTCACGCCGTGCCCCGAGTTCTACCTGCTATGATGAGGGACGCTCTCTGCGTGGGCCTCTTGCCTTTCTTCACCCGGTATCGGTTCATCTCGTCCTCAATCTCCTGTAGCTTCTGCATGGCGTCCAGACAGTTCCTCCTCCTCTTCTTCTTCACCGTCTTGCCGATGTCGGTTTCCGACGCCAGCTTCTTGGCCGCCTCCACGATCTTCTGCTGCAAAGCGAAGCGACTCTCCAGGTTCCGCAGGTAGGGATCCTGCAGCAAATAAGCCAAGGCAATGGCTTATTGGAATGACATTTTCTACACATACGCACGCTCTTAAAAGATCAGTACAAACAAGAAACACCTTTAGCCTGGCGCATGATGGTCATTTGCTGGTTAATCCTGGTGTAATGGTGGCCAAAGTACAGCTTAAGATATTCACAAGTAAAATGAGCTAGAGATGTAGCCGATCCGATATGTGGATCAGTATCGGTCCGATAACGGCTCAAACGGCTGGGTCGGGTATCGGCGGCATTGGGCCGTTCTAT